>PVJO010006900.1:0-85368 GCA_004026905.1 Hystrix cristata | reverse complement strand
GGAAGCCCTTTGGTAGCCAATCTCAGACAGGAATTAGGTCTCCTATGAGAGAACTGATTTGCATCCTATTTTTAGAGACAAATTCAGCTCACGAAGTTATCATCCGGGAGCGTTTGTGATGGACAATCAGCAGCTGACCTTTCCCTTGCTACCCAGCGGCACAGCGGTTCTCTCCTTTACCACTTCCCGCCTCAGCTCTGCCTAATCAGTTCTGAATGTGTTTCTTCTAATGAGCAAGGACGTGGCCACATCTACTTGAACTTCTGCCCTGGAGTTGTGCCTAATGGGGCTGATGTGCCTCTCAGTTGCCTAAAGAGACACTCAGTGCAGCCCCAGAGCCTGCACATTATCACGCCTGCCCTCGGCAGGCCCTGGGGACCCCCAGTGACCAGATATCAAAGAGCGAGAAGGACGCATTGAGATGGCCACTTGCCTTTCCTCTTTCTCTTGTCCTGCTGTAGTGCTATGACCTGAAGCTCTTTTTCAGTCACACGATCCTGAGTTTCCTTGAAAACTAAAACCTGAGTCATTCATGAGCTGAGCACAGGACCGAAGTAAGACCAGGTGGCTTCTAATGCCATTCCTCATGCCGAGTTCCAGGCTCAGTCATTAGCACCAGACTCGCTCCTTCCGCCAGATCCTCTTCTGTGGTTTAGGGGTTTACCTCGTGCACCCCTCTTTTCTTCCTTTCATGATTTCTTTCTCTAGAGCGGTCCCTGGACTATGGCATCTTTCAGAACGAGATGAGCTCTTAGAAATAATAGCCTTTTGGAATGAAGAATCCCACCACAGCTGTGCTATTTAGTGCCTTAGCAGTTTTACTTGGATAAATTTGAACTCCAGAGCCTCTGTCTCGCCCCCAGTCCAACCTGTGCTGCTGCCGACTGGTGGTGAGGATTAAAAGCCATGCATGCATGTGTTGGAATGGTTTCTTGCTTCTATACCAGTGTTAGTGCCTCGCCCTATCTGGCTTTTTCGGAGCTGGTTAATTATACCTGCAGGACCCTCCTCGATTCTACCTGAGCCTTGTGCCTGGTGCGTAGGGCCATGCCTTGGCCACAACACCACTAAGTCCCAAGCAAGGACGTAGTTACTGGGCTCTGGATTTAAGGTCCTGTGCAGCGCGGCAGCTTCCCTGCACAGGTTTTGGTCAGGGCACCATCACAGCCAGGCCAGCTTGAGGGTTAACTGTGTCAGTATCATGGCCAGCTTCATGCCCCCCAGTCTCCTGCCCCTTGACGCCGTCCTCTGACCCTCTAGCTGTTGTCTGAAAACTGACTCCTTCCTATCATCTGCCTTCACTTCCAATGAGTTGATGGGGGCAGGTGTCCTGGCTCGGGACCCTGTAAGACAGCTCTATTCTAAGTATGTTTTCATCTGGGGCCTTCTGTCTGTTATCTATTATGGGACCTTTGTGTACCCATCGTCTACTCATTCAGCAAACATGTGCAGAGCATATGTTACACGGTGTGTGGCAGGTGCCGCTGGGTGCTGGGGACACAGCACAAGAGAAAACAAAGTTCTTTCTTGTGTGTCAGGTCTGGGGCCATCGACAGGTGACTCAGGAATACACTACAGCAGGCAGCACTGAATGCTGTGGGGAAAAATACAGCAGACAAAAATAGATCCACAGAGCCAAGGCAGAGAGCTAGGCGGCGGGGTGCAAAGCGCTGCTGGGGGATGTGGGGACCTAAGAAAGGCCTCCCAGACAAGCTGTTATCTGACCAAGGTCTGAAGAAGGTGACGGAGAGGCTGAGGGTGTCACAGGAACAAAGCATTTGCCCTTGGAGCTGAATGTAGCGGGGGTTAGAGTAGAAGAAGGCAGGGAGTAGTCCGAGGAGGTGAGGGCACACGGTGCAGGGCCTTGAAGGCCACTTTAGTGAGGATTTAGGTGTTTATGTCCTGGCTGGCTTTTGTGGAGCTTCTTCTGCCCTTTTCTCTTCTCCCCAGTGATCTCGAAGGTCCCAATCCTAAAGCATCCCCGAGTAGAAATGAAAAGTAGAAATGAGGATGGGTGCTCTTACCCAATACAGCAATACTCCTTCAGAAAGCTCTAGAGATGCATGAGGCCTTAGGAGCTGGCCTGGTGCCTGTTAAGGCTGCTTGGAGAAGTTCATCCATAAATTATGTCCAAGTATACAGTCATCCTCATTTAATCATCACTGAAGCAAAGTGCTAGAGTGGAAACTGTCCCCTGGACCCTTCCACAGGTAATCTCTACCAGTCCTTTTGGAATTCACTTACATAGTGGACTGTTTCCAAGTCTTCCCTTTGGGGTATTTCATTCAGCAAGCATCTGGGTGCCTCTTACATATCAGGGGCTGTACTGATCCCTGGGATACTTGATAACTAGATTTGATCTCTGCCCTTGGCAAGGGACCAGGGACCAGCTGCACACACTTCCGGTGCTGTGGTAAGAGCGGTCCCTGGCTGGCTGAGACCTGCCATGGGAAGCCCCTGGGGCCATGTTGTCTCCTCTCCATCCTAGAGTTGAGGGCTGGGAATCCTCAGAGAAGGGTGCTAGGAGCTTCCGGACAAGGAGAAGCAGGAGCAGGAGCTGCTTCGCGTAGGAACCAGGTGAGCTGTCAGTCATGATGACTGTGGAAAGGAGGGCGAGGCTGAGCAGAGAGGCCAAGGGGTTCCCACAGAGGAAGCCACGGGGGTTGAGTCTGTTCTGAGGACAGCATAGGGCTGTTAACAGTTTTGGTTTTGTTTTTTTTTCTCTCTTTCTCAGTACTGGGAATTGAATCCACGGCCTTTGCACTGAGCTACATCCTGGACCTCTTCCCTTTCCTCTTCCCCTTCCCCCTCCACTCCCCCTCTTCTTCTTTGTCTTCCTCTTCTTCTTTCTTCTGACAGAATCTTGCTAAGTCATTAAATTGCTCAAGCTGGGCTTGAACTTGCGATCCTCCTACCTCCGCCTCCCAGAGTGCTGGGATGACAGGCCTGTGCCACCAGGCCCAGCTCTGTTAACAGTTCTTAAGCAAAAGTGGATGCTCCGGTGAGACTGAAGCTTCAGAGGACAAAGGGCTGGCTTTCATTTGACTTCCGGTTCCTTTAAATGCCCATTCTGCCCCTCCTCCTTGTTTGATGATAAGATTGCACGGATCAGCCGAACAACATGGTGGTAGATTGTGGACGAATCCAAGGACCTGTCCAGCCTCGAGTGTCCCAGTGGGTGGGAGACAGTGAGATGACTCCATGTGCTACCGGGACACACAGATTGCTGGGAGTCCTAGAACATGAGCCTGGTTTCTGTTGGGATGGAATGGCTGGCAAGAGCCAATTTTGGTCCCTAATGTTTCCTTCTAGTCTTGCTGGCCCACCTGGAAGGAGTTCCTTTCTCTCTCCATTGAATACTAACATAAGAGTTTTCTCTTGAGGAAGTAGACATTCATTTAACAGGTAATTTCTAAACAGCTGTCATGTGTCAGACACTGGGCTGAGCCTGTGATCATAAGGACAAATCAGGCCCAGTCACAGTATTAAGGACATAATTATGTGACAGAATCACTATAGTCCACAGCAGGAGAAGCAGATAATGAATAAAAGTGATGTGTGCACATAGGGGCATGGGTTCCAAGAGGGATCGTGTGAGCAGGGCTTTGTAGGATGAGTAGGAGTTGGGATTTGGAAGAGAGATACTCCTGCTATAAGTCATACTCTATAAATAGGGGCCAACCCTCAGTTCTCTGTGATGGCAGCAAGGAGGAAATAGCTAGAGAGCTTGTCATACACTGTTAATGCCTCAACTGTGCTTGTTAAAAATCCATTAGTACCCACCTCCTCGTCCTCCCACCTTGTTCCCAACAGCAACTGAAAAGAAGCATATTGACTAATTTGACTGGATCTCTTCTTTGACCTCATGACGGTATTAGTGAGCAGAATAAAATAAAGGGGCCAACAAAAGGAGAAGGAAGAGGAGGAACCCATCTCTAGCTTCCAGACATGCTGATTACTAGCATAGCTTTGAGCTAAGCGACTCCTTGGGGAAAAATGCAGTTTCAAAGTCAACCGGGTCTGTGCTTCTCCAAGCAATGTGAATCTGCTTTCTCCCTTTCGTGGCAGATGTATGTGTGCATATATATGCGTGTACACACAGACACATGCTCCTATCTCAGTGTGTGTGTGTGTTATTCTGGAACCTAGCACACAGCCGGGGGCAGTCAGCTTCTGTCTCCCTTACTGGCTGCAAGATGACTTGGTGGACTGGAGCCGTCCATTTGGATATGCTGAGGCCTGCGAGCCTCATGGACCTGCTGCCCACGAGGAGGGAGCACTGGGGTGTGGACAGAAGGTGAAACTGGATCTCAGAGGGATGAAGGAGTGGTTTGCCCAAGGCCCGCGATTATTAGGATGGTATCCTAGTTATTGTACTTTTTTGTCCCTGGGACACAATATCCAACACACAAGTTAAAGGAAGAAAGGTTTGTTTTGGCTACAGTTTGTAGAGGTTTCAGTCCATGGCTGGCTGGCTCCAAGGAGGGCAGCATGGCACAGGGGCCTGGTGGAGGCGAGCTGCTTGTAGCATGGTGGCGGGAAGCAGAGAGAGAGAGGCAGGAGCCAGGAAGGAGATAAACTCCTCCAGGCCACACCCTCCAGGACCGCCTCTTCCTCCAGGCTCCGCCTCCTAACAGCCAGTCACCTTCCAAAAGCCCTGTCTATGATTGCACGAGGCTGCAGGGGACATCTAGATGTCAGCCGTAACAAGAGGTTGTGTATCGGAAGTCAGTATCACCCTATCTGTGAATAGGGCCGTTAGGGTAGACCGAGGAGGAGATTTTGCAACTAAGAACTGATTTAGGATGAGCTGCTCACCCAGGCCTCCCAAACGCACGGCGGGGCCAAGAATGATTGGCAAGAACGAGGCTGAGTCTGCAGGCCCTCTGAATGTACCGTCGTGGCCTGCGGAGCCTGTGTACATGCTTCCAGGGAAGTTGCTCCTAGGTTCAGACACTGCTGGACTTGCCCTCCTTACAAAGTAGAGTCCTTACCGAGCCTCACAGAGCCTCAGTTCCTGCGGGCACAAGCTATTAGGGGAGGAGCTGGTGGCGGGTGCTTGCTGCTTGGGCGAGTTTCCTGGGGACCTGGGCAGCCTTGGGGTGTGTGCCATCCTCATCGAGCACACCTGGTCTCTTGCTCTGGGGAGTCTGTTGTCTCCCTGTTGGACCAAGGAAAGACACGTGTCCTGGGTGTCTTCTCTTCTCCCTCTGCGCAGAGTCTCCCACCAGAACCTCCTCCGATGACTTCCTTTACCAGGAGGAGCGAACATCTCCTTTCACATACAGTGCAGCTTAAAAAGACTTGAGAAGGAAACAGAGGATGCTGGAAAGAGGGCATGGCGTAGAGAAAGGACGGCTCTCCTGTCCCCGTGGGCACGCTCTCTCCTCCTGCTCTGCCCTGGTGCGCTCCTTCAGACCCTGAGAGCCCGGGCCCGATGCCACCTCGCTGGGGAAGCGTGTCTGAAGGGAAAGGGCATCTTTCTCTCCAGAATCCCACAGTGCTGCCCCTCTGTGGCATGTGGTGTAACAGAAAGATGGAAGGCAAGAAAGAAGGAGGGAGGGAGAAGAGAAAGGGCAAAAATGAGTCTTCCCTCTCAGGAGTTGCACTCTCTCTTCAGCGCCCTTCTTTCTGGCCTCTGGGTTCATGCTGGTTCGGTCTGTCTCTGTTCCTTGTCTGGGTTGCAGAGGAGAACTGGCTTGGGTGTTTAGCTGAACCCTGAGGGTGAGCCTGCCTTTCTCCAGAGTGACACCGAAGCTTGCGGCCCTGAGAGGGAAGGAGGAAAGATGGGGCTGGGTGAAGGCTGCGAGAGTTGTGCAGAAGGGTCACAGACAGAAGCAGCTTGCCCAGTGTTTCCTCTAAGCCCCGCTTGGCCCCTGGGACCCTGCACAGGATCCCCTTTCCTGGCCTGGAGCCCTGACCATGCTCCTAGCCAACGAAGGAAGAATGGGAGTAGCAATCTGTCACCCGTCTGCAGTTTCTGTAGGCGGAAGGAGCCTGGGGATTTGGTGACGTTTGCAGAAGCCCGTGTCTAGTTCCTGGGGATCCCTGGTGACGTGGTTTGTGCACCTCAGTGGATCTGGTGAAACTGGTTGACATGGTGACTGTTACACAGTTGTGTGTGGCGTCATTGTTGAGAGCGGATTCTGGGTTTGTATTTTTCTCTCGCCTTGCTCACTGGTACACTTAGGCCTGTTCTCGAGCCTCTCGCTTGGATAGCTTCCTCTTCTGTAGAATGAAAAAAAGAACAGTACTGCCATGGTCATTAAATGAGTTAGCATGTGGAGGCGCTTAGTGTGGTGTGTAGTAAGTGCTCAGCCAATGTCCGCTGTTTCTGTTTCGACCTAAATCATCTATTGAATTTTAGAAATAAACTTCTGGGGTAAGTTGTGGTTCAGTCATTGAACGCCGGTTCATCCAGTAGTCACCAGGGTTCAGAGGGCTTTACAAAGCTCACGTCTGTAACGGGGACGGGCACAGACAGCAACAGCAGCCTGCGCCATTAGAGCACCCTAAAAGGATGCTAGACCAGCAGAGGCAGGGGCGTTGCCTGAGAGAGGAGGGAGGAAGTTGTGAGTCAGGAAGTGGGTGGAGGAGCTGGCTGTGGGCGGCTCAGGCGTAGTGTGGGTGGCAGAGGAGACCAGCACAGAGGAGGAGCTGCTGGCTCATGGCTCCGGGTGCTGGTGGGGCGGTGAGTTCCGCCCAAAGCCCTCTTTGGGCAGATGCCTGCAGGCCCGGGTGCCAGTCTCTCTGCCTGGTGTTAGAGGAGGAAGAGAGCGCAGGGTGTGCACCGGGAGGGTCCCCACCGCGAGGGGCTGTGCCGGCTATGCAGCTGCACCCGGGCTGGGCGAGCACAGAACTCTTCTGTGCGTGGCCTGAGCCCAACTGGCCTGGTCTCCATGAAGGGCCCCACAAAGACTTTCTTGTTCTCCCCCTGACATCAGGCCTCACCCTCAGGATTTCTCTGTTCTTCTGGGGCAAGATCTCACACACTGATAATAGAACAGAGAGGGAAGAGATGGCTCAAGCCAAGACTGTCTCCAGTGTCGCCATGCCAACCACTGGCCAGCAGAGCGGAGGAAGATGGAACCAGCCAGGGAACCCCCGGCCAGTTCATGCCATTCAGGCCGCAGAGCTGAGCTTCTGCTGGTGGTTTAGAGAGGCGCTAGTGGCCTAGTCTGTGAGCACCAAAATATTTAGGGTCAGGCTAAATCCATGACTACATACCATGGGTTGATCGTTTTCTGCCTTTTTTAAAAAAAAAAAAAGGCAAGTATTGCACTGAAACACCTGGGTTTTCTGTTTGTATGGAGGCTTTCGCCCTGGAAATTTCATAAGTGGTACTGTTTAGAGGAGCCGAGGAATCATCTGGTCTTACTTCTGTCTTAACCTTTGGTCTAGTGAGTAAACTGAGGCCAGGGGCTCAGGGAGCAGTGTCGATAATGGGAAAGGTGAAGCCTTTGTGGCTGTTTTTGGTCCTACAGCCCAGCGCCAGGCCTGGGCTGCGGAGGAAACTGACGTATCTCTCCTTTTGGGTATATTTTTGTTCCTGCCCGTAGGATCGACATGTGAACCCATTTATAAAACAAATGCACACTGAACCAGTAGGAGGGGCGCTGCTGGGTCAGCACAGTGACTCTGGACCCGCAGATCCAGATGCGATGATTCTCAGACTCGCAGCCCCTCGGCACCCTGAACAGGCAGAACTCTTCTGTAAGTCGGTGCATCTCTGAGAAGGGCCCACGTGCCTACTCCTGGCTCCGACCGTGCTGAGTGCATCAGGAGCCCAGAAAGCTCACAGAAAAAGCATTTTCTCTTTCCTGATTGGAAATAAAGAAACAACGGGAAATTGATTGCTATAGTTGCTATGCAGGTAAGAATGATTCCGCCCACGTAGGGCATTGTGTTGTGGGCAACAGAAGTGTGGTCTTGAGGGGTTCCACAATCCAGTGTGCCTCAGCTTCCTTATCTGAAAAATGACTCAGCAAAGGGACTTGGGAATTAGGAAAAGCGAGCAAAGAGCTTTCAGCCATTCAGCTTTGGGGAGGAGGTAGCTTTTGGAAGGATGTGGCCACGTCCCCCACAGGCTGGTCGGCAGGTGGGTGGCAGGTAATGTGTCCCCAGGCTCCCTCTTCCAAGGAGCACCAGGCGGCCTGTGGTGGTTTGCTTGAGCTGGGCTCTCTGATGGAATGAGCTGGAGGGAAGTTCCGGACCTTTGTTCTTACGTGGAATGAAGAAACAGCCCAAACAGCACTCAGTCTGTCTGTGTGGCCCTCGAGCCCTACAGGGGGCAAAGGACCAGCCTAGGAACCCTGGCTTCGGGGAAAGTTGAAGTCAGGATGATCCGTGGCTGCATCATCTGCAGCAGGGCTGGGCCCAAACAGAAGTTTGTGGATAAACTCTGTGAGCTTGTTTGTTTGGGCTAACTGTGGCCTCAGTTTATTAATATAAACAGGGAAGTTCCAGGGACTCTGCCGCCTCCTCTTGTGTATTACCCATTTCCTGCAGGCGTGATGTGCTTGGAAGCAGCTTGTACCTCTGTCCTCATGTGTGTCTGCAAGTGTGAGATTGGGGTTTGGACCACAAATTGAGAATCTCCACTTCCCCTAAACGGCATTTAGAGTATTTCCCCAGATCCAAGATGAAATGTTCAATGGTGATCTCACTAAAGCGAGTTATAGAAACTCAGTTTGATAAATTTGTGATAGAGTTTTGACTTTTTTTTTTCTCTTTGGTAGCAACGGGAGTCAAGTTGATTCAGCCCCCGGACAGATGTTTTCCTCTGTGGAAAACGCGACTGAAAAATTTAGTCAAAAGTGCCAGAGAGTTGATTGCTAAGCCAAGTGGCTCAATCTGTTGATTTTTCCTTCCCCAGTGTATTGGCACCTTTTCTGGCAAATGGGTCAAGACTCGTGTTTCTGAAATGACCTCAAAGCAGGAACTGAGTGTCTGCAGTAAGTGTGAGCTACTACAGCCGTGAGTTCCAACACTTTTTACTCCCGAGTGAAATATTGTTTAGAAGATACTCAGGCTATTGAAATGGTTTCTCCTTTTTTGCAAACTTCTGCTTTTGTACCCAGAACCCACCTGACTAGTTCCGACATTTTTCATATGAGATGATAATGCCCCTTAGTGGCTAAAGTAAGCTCTTACATTTAAATGCTGTTTTAGCAGAAATCTATACCATCTAGTAACTCTTAAAATTAAGCAATTTAAGCTGGGCATGGTGGCGTACACCTGTAATCCTAGCGCTAAGGGAGGCTGAGGCAGGAGGATAGGAAGTTTGAGCCCAGCCTGGGCAACTTAGTGACTGAGTGAGATCCTGTCTCAAAATAAAAAATAAAGAAGGGGCTCAGGATATAGCTCAGATGTAGCTGAGTACCACAAAAACAAACAAACAGACAAACTAAATGGTTTACCTGCATTCGAGAGCGAGGATGAGGGTAAAGTGAGACGCTAGCACAGAGCACAGGGCTGGCCTTAGGCTGGTTATCTGCTTGGTTTAGCTGGGGGCCTGGTTGGAAGCCGGGGAACGAGTGCAGGAATCGTTGGTGTCTCTGGGATTTCAGTGCTAGGCCCTCCTCGTCAGCTGTGATGCGCGTTAGGAAAAGGCCAAAGAGTTGAGTCCTTGCCTGGAGCAAGACTTGCCAGTGCCTCCTACTCTGAGGCGGAAGGCAGTCAGCACCACTTCCGAAAAGGTCCTGGGTCCTCCCAGCCTTGCTCCTTCTCTCTGTGCAAGAATTTTGCTGTTAAAAGAGCATCCACAGAATCCAAATCCATTTCCCTTGGTGAGGAGACTTCCTCTTCTGCCGCACAAGGCTGCTGGCCTCCAGGTTCCCAGAACCCAGAGCCCAAGGCAGATGCTTCCCAGGCTCAGCCCCAGGCGTGGGCCCGCGCTTCTCACGTCCTGCTCGGTCTGCTTTTAGAAGTTAACTTGTGCATCATCAAAGACATTCTAATGACTCAAATGTCTTTCTTTTAAACTTCAAGCACCGTGTAGGATCCCTGACACTAGTCCTACACTTAGTAAACCAGGTATGAATGTGACAATCAGGTCGTTTCCCTTTAACTTCCCTCTTCCTTCTTTTCTGCTTTCCTTTTTTTCTCCTCTTTCCTTCTTTCTTTTTGGCGTGGTCATTTTTCTCATTGCTGAGACACATCTCATTGCCTGACGCACACATCCTAAAGGAGGAGAGGTTTATTTTGGCTCAGTCTGCAGAGCTTTCAGTCCCTAATCAGCTGGCTCCAAGGCAGGGTGGCAGAGGAGAGCCACTCATGGTGTGGCAGACGGGAAGCAGAGATTGTCAGGAGAGGCGCACAGGAGGGCAAAATGCCATTCTAGGCCGTGCCCCGGTGACCACTCCTTCAACCAGGCTTTGCCTCCCAACTTCGCACTTAGCCAGGAGCTCATCAGTGGACTAATCAACTGATGAATTATCGGCCTCTGTGAGCCAGTCACCTACCAAAGCCTCACCTGTGAGCCCACGAGGCTTTGGGGACAGCTAGATAAGAACCACAATACCTTTCTTCCTTCCTTCTTTCATTCCTCTTGTCCTTTTACTCTTATTATTCTCTCGCCCAACCTCCCTCCCTTCTTTCCTCTTTTTCTCTTTCTAAGTGACTGATGAAGGACCTCAGAGAGGAAGTTCTTGGATCCAGCTGTGGTGTCCACACATCCCTCATCCACTCATTCTTCCATTTGTCTAGAAAACCCCCTTCCCTGCATGGCCTGCTGTGGCTGCCAACACAGCAGGTACCAGTTCCCATCCTGGGGTGTTCACCTCCTAGGAGGACAGACAGACAGGACTGTGAGAAAGAGCAGTGGGAGCATGGGCACATGCTGCGACAGAGGACCGTGGCACTATGATGAGAGGCCCGAGGGCAGGACGGGACAGGCACTATGGCCTGGCGGGGAGCTGACTTTGAAGGTGATTAAAAGCCAGGTGAAAACGCTGATCTGGCGCCTCGTCCTGACCTGTGACAGCTGCCGTTCCAGAAGGTTAGGAGCGCTGTTGGATTTGGTAGGAGTGAGGCCTCAATAGCATTGAACTGAATGTGAAGTGAAATGCAGACTGATCACAGATCAGCACCAATAGAGACTGTTAGGTTATACTTAAAATTTCTGCAAATTTTGCAAGTGATTATAACTTATTTCAAGTAGGTGCTGCCATTTCCCAGGCTTCCAAATTCTTCACTGGGATCTTTCTTTAGTATCTCGGGGAATTTTTTCACAAGCCAATGGACACAGCCCTGCTTTTTGCATAACCTCTTCAACTTTATGCCTTACTAGTACAGTTTTGCTGTTATTATGATTTTAGTGAGACCTAATTTGAGCTTTAGGGGTGGACATAGGGTAGGTCTTCAATCATTGCTAGAATTCCAAAGAGAAAAGGCCTGATAGAGATAAATATCATATTTACACTCTTGGGCAATAGATTAGACCAGTTTGTCCAGGCATTAGGGCCTGCTTTATTGAATGTATGAAAATGTATTTGGTGTATTGGTGCCTTTTATGACATTTTATACTTTAAACGTACAGTAAAGGGCTTGCAAGCAATTTTTCTTTAGTGGTTTACCCAGTCCGCTTGAATTCCAAATCACTGTCTCTTCACGGAAATAAACTCTGTCTTACTCCTTTACCTTAGGTGGCCAATTTTGATGTAGCATGGTACCCTTGAAGGAGCTGTGACCTTATTCTCACCGTCCTTTCTAAAGAGCTTGAAAGCCAAAGGGCTTCAAGGGATAAGCCTGTAGATGCCCACTGGTGTGACGTTCTGCTTCTTAAATCCAAGTAGCATCTCTTTCTAATCCACTTCGCTCATGGGTGCTGCATCAGGTAGCCTGAATACAGATTTGGGAATTGTTGATGCTCTCGCTGTACAAAACTGCAGAGTACTGGAACGGACAAGGTCTCCTTGATTTCTAGCTTAGCTCTGTTGCCTGGCAGGTGGTCAGGATGCGACTCAGGAGAGGCGAATGACCTTACCCAGGGTCCCATATCAAATAAGTGACTAAAGTGAGATTTGGACAGAGCTTGTGACCCTTACACTTGGTGACATTATAGCCATGGGGATATTCCGCAGCCCTCAGGCCAAGGTTATGCAGTAAATTTCTGACCTGCCCAAGATACAAGCAACATTTCTACTTGGGAGGATTCTAGGCCCCGCTTTTTGGGTTCTGCTTTCAGAGGAGCCTGGGGTTACTTTCCTAAAGCCCAGGTCCTGTTGTAGCTCATCCAGGACGCCTCCCCCGTCACTTACACTAATTTCCTCTTAGAAACCTTACTCAGTATCACCCCGTTCAACACCCAAGCTGTTCCATGGTTCCAGGGGTGTGACTTCTGGGACACCGCCCTCCTGCCCCTGCCCAGAGGCCACAAGCCACATATTAAGCTACTTTTCTTTTTCTGAAAACATCTAATAGCTGTGGAGTATCAGACAAGTGGATAAACGTGCTGACTCAGAGTGAGAGTTTTCTGGTTGGATGACCTGTGTTCAAATCCTAGTTCTGCTGGTTATTAGTTGAGCAACCTTGGGCAAGTTACTCAGCTTGTTTCAGAGACAAAAGTGGTACAATCCCTTGGGTCAAATTTGACAATATCTTTGAAGTATTGAGCAGAAGGCATATCACAATATACTTACTCGATGGAACCTCTTGCTGTTTTCCAGTTTTTACTAAGAAATAAGTACTCAGCTGCACGTTTTTTTTGGGGGTGACCCAGTACATATGAATAGGGTGCTGTCATCTTGGGTGGCATCTGTGAGAGGGGGTGTGCAGATGGAAGAAAGGCGGTCCAGCTGCTCAGACCACACAGGGCTCTGGGACAGTTCAGAGTAGGTGCAGACTTTGACCAGTGAGAGAAACTGTGTAATTTGTACCTCAGGAAGAATTGAGCGTCCCCTTTCTTGTGATTTGGAGGAAGAAATTTGTGTAGTGAGAGCTGTAGGGCAGTCATGGGAAGTATCTTTATGAAGAATGTCTTCATTTATTCCACATTTTTATGTCAGGCCCCATTCTAGAAGTTAGGGGTGCCTAAATCAATGGTGAAAGTATCAGAAGGAAAAAATAAAGAGTGGCTATGGTGGAGAAGATGTGAGTTGAAGTACTATTTTGGTAGGACAGCTGGGTTGGGCTCCATAGAATGATAAATCTTGAACAGAGACTTAAAGAAAATCCATGTTCATTTATTGGAGAAAAGCATTTTGGGTCAAAGGAATAACAAGTGCACAAGAAAGATATGTAATAAGCCCAAGAAAGAAAACAATGAAAAGACCAAGATGGTTGAAGTGAGGTGAAGGAGGGAGCTACAGAGATGAACTGGCTTGAGATAATACCCCATAAGGTTGTGCCGTGACCAAGGCCTTGCACTGTGAGCGGAATCGGAGGTTACTGAAGGGATTTAAGTGGGGAAGCGACAGGGTGGGGTTTTTAAGGCAGTGCTGTAGCTGCCAGAGGGACAGGTGACAGAGTGGTGACAGCAGGCAAGAGTAGAACTGAGGCGACGAGGTGGAAGATGGCAAAAGTGATGGCTTAGCCTGGGGCGCTGCTGAAGGAGGGTGAGTGAAATGACTGAATTTAAGACCTTGAGTTCAGCCACCTGATCCCACTGGCTTCCCTAAAACTGAAGCCAGTGGGATTGGATGGCTTGGCTTGGATATGTGACATAAGAGAAGATGACAGCCTGAGTTCCTGGAGCATGATTTTGCCACTCACTGAGAGGGACAAGTCTGAGCAAGAGGCGTATTTTGAGCCAAGAGTCTAAACCTTTAATTCTGGCTGTGTTTTTCGAATATCTGTTAGAAGTCAGGTCATTGACTGGACACACAAGTGTGGACTGCATGGGAGGGGATGTGGTGAGAGTCATGAACCTGAGCGTCACCAGCACGTGCATTCTCAGGTTGTATTCAGAGCACTCAGATATTAGTAGTTGTGTAGGAAAGAAGAAGTTTCCCTTATGGCCAGGAGGACAGAACTGGGACCAGCAGGCGGAGCGATATAGATAATAGCGATGAGGGCAGGTGCTGGTTATGTGCCTAGCTACTTATGTGTGTTGTCTTGTTAGTTCCAGAAACCACCTCTGCGGAGGTTGAAGAGATCCCTGTTCTTTTCACAGTGAAACTCAGACTCAGGAAAGTTATGTTGATGCTGTTTAAAGTGTAGGTTGAGCCTGAGTAGCTAATAAATGGTCAATCCCCTCCAGGTCTTCTTGACTCCAAAGTCCATGTTCGTGTTGCTCTGTTCACCATTAGGGCCCAGCTCACAGGTCAGTTTAAGGGTTCAGTGAGTGACATCTTTTGGGAGAGTACAGCTGAGCGGAGAATTTCTACAAGGTCCCCCACAGCACCAAGATAAAGCAGCGAGATCCAGGTGGAGCACAGCGGGCAGGCCCACAGTGCCACCCGTCATGGCGTCCAGCATTCCGTGGTGATGGCAGAGGTGGTCAGAGGCTAAGGCGGAGGTGTCTGTCTCAACCACAGAGTCAGGGACAGGAGGCATCAGGAGGGTAAGGCCGCTTGTCCTGGGCGCTGGCTGCAGTGTAAGTGGAGACATTGGCAGTGGCGGTTGGTGATTTCCTTTCCTGGTTCCAGAGGGTCTGTGCGAGCTAATGCATGTTGCAGTGGGGACCTCCGTTTAAATGCAGGGGCTCAGCCCCCACATCCCCCACCCCACCACAATGCCGCTTTAGAAAACTGGGGAGAGTAGAGGCTGGATCCCAAGAGCATCCTTCTGTCGCTGGCACGCAGTCCCAGGCATGGCCAGCAGAGGAGGCCAAGCGCCAGGTTCCCGCAGCGCTGCCCAAAGCCATGTTGATGAGCGAATGTCTGCCGCAGACTCCTGTGAGATCTAAATGTCTGCACCACGGGGTCGTGCAAACAGCCTCATAGTGTCTCAAGAGCGTGCATGAGCCCGCGCACGTGTGTGTGTGTGTGTGTGTGTGTGTGTGTGTGTGTGCGTGCGTGCACCATGCTCTGGGCTTTTTGGGTAATGGGACTCTGTGGGCTCCCGCCACTTGTCGTGCAGAGTTTTTGTCATATGCGAGCTTCGGAGTGATTAAGAGCTCTGTGAAGAGCCTCTAGCACCGTTAGGTGCCTGTCACCCCTCTTCAGGGAGGCTGTGGTCTGCTCCGGGTTTTTTCTCTTTCTCCGGCTGCAGAGCAAAGCACTGCGGAATGCCCTGGGGAAAGGAAAATGACTTGTTGGCGTCGGGGTTGCAGTTCTGCAAACGCAAGGCAGGGAGCGCTGATAAACTGGGATTTGCTGTGGGGCATGAGGGGGGCTGCCCTGAATACTCTATCTGCGTGCTTTTATCGACTAAACGATTGGAAGCTGGAGAGGAAGTCTTATGATTTGCATTTTACCCACAGGGAAAGCTCAGAAGCTGAAAAGCAGAGTGTGGTTCCCAGGGTCTCCAGAGCTCATGTGTTTCTGCTAAACGATTCCCTCTCTCTAGAGTGGCTCAGCCCGTGGTCCATACACTTAGAAAAGTATTCCTTATTCCTCTTGGCTATCTATAAATTGAAACTCATGGTTTTAAAATAGGTGGGAGGTTTCTGTTCCTGGGCATCAGTATGTTCCTTGCACCTCCTGGAACTATGTCGGTTTGCACCTGTGTGCATTTTTCTTAGAAGACCCATCTACATCCGAATTTCAAAACAGTTGGGGATCCCCAAACAAAAGGATTGCAAAGTGTTTACATGCTGAGATCTGCTTCTTTCTCCACCTGTTTTCAAGCATGACCGTTTTGACTGCTTTGTGTTTCCATAGTTGACATCTTTGTGGGTTTTGGTATATGGTGACATTTGATCTGTTTCTGGGAACATCAAGGAAGAGTGCTACTTCTCACTCAGCGCTGCTGGGGCAGACTGCAGAGGAATGGCACGGAGATGACGAACCGCAGCGAGTAAGACTCAGTACTCAACAGAATGCACAGTGAGGACGATTGGTAGTGCTGCTTGGAGGCCGAGAGGGGTTTCTGGGAGGAAATGCTGTTTGATTGGGTTGGAAGGCATCACATCCAAGGCAGAGAGGGAGAGGGCGTTCCAGGCAAAAAAGGAAACATTGCAGGTGGAAAAAAAAATTGAGAAGAATGCGGAGCCATGTGCTGGTCTCCATGCTCCTGTGACTGAAGTTCAGAGACTCTGGAGGGCTGCAACTTCAAAGAGACCTCCAGGCCAGGCTTCATGAACTTGAATGCCACCTAGGAAATCTTGGCGGGGTTTCTGCGGAAACAGGCCCGCCTTCTGCCCTGTTAGCTCCAGGCCCTTCTTGCCTGGTGGAACCTGGCTGGCGAAGCAGCTGAGCGTGCACCAAGCTCCCCTCCTGGTTCCTCTGCCAGTCCTCCCTTGCCTGCCTTTCCTGGCCCAGGCTTAGGCTTATGGCTTCGTAGTGCCACTGGTGGTCAAGCCGGGGCTCTTACTTCAAAGCGTTAGTTTTGTTTTTAGTGGAATCAAGGCAGTTGCTCCTTTCCAAGCTGGAAACAAGAGCGGAGCTGTACCTGTCTCTAGGATTTCAAGTGAGATTTTGGCACCTTGAACATTATTGGTACTTGAGATTGAACACAGCGTGGCAGCTTCCCTGGAGCTCCAGTTCTTCAGGGTTTTAGTATGTGACATAGCTTTTGGTTAATTTTTGACCCACCCCCCATTTTCCCTGTTCAGTCTGATCTAGGACATGATTCCCCTAATGTTTTGGCAGGTCATTTCCAGCTTGGCCCTTGGTACCCAGATGGGCCTTGGTTTAAGAAAACCCAGGTTCTAAAAGCCTTGACTTAGAAATCAAGTCAGTCTGTGACCCTGGGGCTGCTGAATTCTTGAGGGTGGGGGGTTCCTTCTCAGAAGGATTCTTTCCCCGAGTGCTTGTCTCCCTGGGCCTTGACCTGATAGGTCATATTTCACCACGTGATGGAGGCAGAGCGACTCCAAGAACAGATGTGTTATGCAGCTGCCGATGGAGTGAAAGCCGGATAGGGACCAGGAGAAGCCTCGGGTTTTATTTCTTCCTGGTTCTATCGTAAGACAACAGAAATGGCAAAGATGTGATTTCACCAGCATTTATGTTATACACGACAGTCCTGTAACAGAGTCAGAGGCTGGTGAAACACCCGGTGTGAGAGTGGTGGGAAGAGAGAGATAGAGGCACCGACTGGAGACGGTGAATGAATAAGTTTGTGTGAAGGAGAAGGATCCAAGGCAGAGGAAGCGGCCCTCGCGGCGTAGAGGTGTGGAGCCTTATTCTGAGAGTGTTTTCTGGGAGAATAATCGAAAAGCAGGAGCAGGTGGAGAAATCCCGGATGACACTTGGGTCTGCAGCCTCTATCGTTGGGTGGATGATGGCGGCTTTCATTCCACTAGGGAGGAGGAGGACATTTGGGGAGCATGGAAAGTGGGGATGTTACAGCCATACCAAAGGTGCCCTGCCTGCTGGAAATCCACAGATATGTGGGCCTGCAGCTGCAGACCGAAGTAGAGGAGTTTTCAGCACAGGGCCCAAAATTGGAGTCAGAATGCTATGGTGTCCCTTTGCCATTGCAAGTCAGCAGAACTGGCCTGGGTAGCTGGGACCCTTAGCTCTCCTAGGTAAGGAACAGACCCTTCAAACGGTTTCCTCTCACTGTGTTCTTGGTTTTACGAGTGAAAGAGGACAAATTCACTAATGAGTTCTCAGTGGTGGGCCAGTCCAGAGCTAGCGGAGTCCAGGTGCAATTGCTTCCATACTCGCTTTTGAACTTGAGGGAGACATTGGCTTTCATCCCCCCCACCCCCCGACCAAAAAAAGAATCTAATTTTGCCCTCACTTCTTGGAGACTCTTTTTTTGCTGCTCTAATACTGGAGTTTATGGGAAAATTAGCTATGATGAGGTAATAGTGTATGTTAGAAAACTGAACTCAGATATTGAAAGGGCTATTTTAAACCTGCACTTAATTGTTCAATTCCGTAATGGGGGTCTTGGTTTTTTTTTTTTTTTTTGCAAATTCCCGTGGATTGCCTACAACTGGACTCTAGCAGCTTGTATCCCACAGAGAATGCCAAGCCCTTCCGAGGGACACCACAGTATTAATGATCGATGACAATATTCAAGGCATTTCCCCATTTGAGTGCCATTACTTGTAGTGTTAAAATGTTCTGAAAACACATTTTAGCCATTAACTCATTTTTACTGTCAGATGAAAGTGCCTAATAGACTCACTCCGTTTCAGTTTTCCTCCTTCATCTTGGAATGAAATCATCTGTTGGATTCTTGGCAACACGTTCAGCAGTAGAACAGAAACCTCATGACTTCAGCGCAGACACAGCAGATGGGGAAGGAACTTGTAGCCCAGCCCAGCTAGCGTTGCTAATCTGGCTTAGCGAATTCAGTCTCCTGGAATTCACAAGCTGAGCTACTTTATTCCTCTGGTGCACTCTCCGCCCAAGAAAAGCAGCTACTCATATCATTTAGGAGATGTACCTTTCCTTTAGTTGAAGCGGTTTTGTTTTTAAGCCATCTACTTTGTGTTCTGTGTAGGCTGATGGTTAACGGAAGCTAGTAGTATGTTTTGCTTGTAATTCAAAACAGTCAAGTCGTGTAAATGTTCCATAAAGAGACTCTGTGGTTACCCAGAGAGAGAGAGTGCCTTTGAGTCACTTGAATATTAGATGTATCAGGGGCACATCTGTGGGCAGAGTCACAGGTGTCTGTGGTCACAGGACAGCGTGGGGGTCTCCAAGCCTCCAGAGGTCCTGACAGCATCCACTGTCCTGGGTCCCCCACATGGTTACTACAACTCTGAACCCTGCTGCTTGGCTTGAAAAGTACATTGTCTCAGTCACCTTCCTAAAACCACATCCAGTACCCAGAAGTGGCCCTAAAGTCAGAATGGGACTGCTTTGTTCTATTCTACTGGGCAATTCCCAGAGGGAAAGGAAGTTCCCTTTCTCCAAGCCCTGAAGTCTCAGTAATTGAGCTTGCCGAAGCAAACTGCAATGGCCAGAAGAACAGCAGAAAAAACGTGCACATTTGCTAACATGCAAAGGCATGCCTCAAGACAGTGGCCCCTGGAGCTTTCTCCTGGGTCTCTGAGTGAGTGCGATGTGTTCCTGGGGCAGGCTGCTGTTTTACACCCACCACTTTTTTGGACCATGATCACTCTGCTCAAATACAAATTGTTGAGGTGTCTCAGTAAATGATCAATGCCCAGACCTCCTGTCCTACCTACCGGCTGCTCCACTTTACCTTGCTCTCCCACATTTATTATCTCCTTCCCCACTTTTATTACAGCAGCGCTTGCATTTTCTAATAGTGCATGAATTATGTGAAATTGTTTTATTTAATGAGATAAAATACCTTTAAAATTTTATTTATCAGTATGTGTTTGCAGTCCGTAATGTTTGCATTGCTTGTATGGAGTTGGTGCACTTACACAACACGTCTTGATTCCTCTTTTTATCCCTATCCTTCCCTTCCCTCCCCTTCTCTCCATCTCGCCATCTCTTGTTTTCCTTCCCCTCTGAAAAAGATCTATCTCCCTGTTTCCTATTGTCTATCTTTTATTTTGCTCTTTATTAATAACTTCAGTTTCTCATATAAGATAAACCATGTGATATGTAGCTTGTGTGTCTGATTTATTTCACTTAACATTATGGTCTCACGCAGACTCTATGTCCATCGACAGATGCATGGATAAGGAAAATATGGTATTTACACACAGTGGAGTACAACTCTGCATGAAGAAGGATAAACTTGAGTCGTTTGTAGGAAAATAAAATATCTTTAAAAATAATCTCTATTTTTTTTTAATAATCTCTATTATTAACTAAGCCATCTTATTAGTAACATGGTACAAAGCAGTGTATTTCATATTCTCTGGGAGCATTTGAACAGGTTGAAGAGTCTCTGACATGGAGAATATGGGCAAGGGGCCTTTCTGAATAGATCCCTGGGTCCAGCTAAAACTAAGTGTGGTGTCCACCTACTGACCCTCTCTGTGATGCACCTACATAATTTTAGACCTCACCAAACTAGGTTTCATCAACCCAGGAGAAGAGAATAAGCAGTGAATCTTTTTTTCCTGTGGAGGAGATGAGATGACTGACATGTCTCTGTATTAATTCACTGACCTTGCATCAGCTTTGAAACACATGTTTTTCATGGTCCATAAAACTGGACTTGACCCCTGTAGTGGCTTGTATCAAGATGTCCTCACAAAGCCTCATGCAGTCATAAGTGGAGCTTTCTGGAGGTGGCTGAATCTATGGTGTGTGCAGCTGGGATTAAGGGTGATCCTGTGTGATCCTGGGATTAAGGGTGTGGACAGCACCACCCACAAGGTTTGTAGCCTGGATGGAACATCAAGGGACAGAAAGAAGCTGCTCTGCTGCTTTGCTGCTTTGCTGCCTTCTGCCCACCATGAGCCGTTCCTCCTCTGCAATGCCTCTCTGCTAGGCCACCCTGCCTTGGAGCCCCCCGACTATGGACTGAAACCTCTGTGAACTGTGAACCAAAACAAACCTTTCTTCCTTTAACTTTAGGTGTCAGATGTTTTGGCCCAACAATGAGAAAAGTGACTAAGACAACCCCTCATTGTCCATATGCTCCACTGTCATTGGGCAGATGTGACACCTGTTTTAGAGTGACACATCTAGCACTCTGGAAGTTCCAGGTAACTGACCGTGGTTAATGTTAGAATCATGTTCCAAGATATCTGAGATGTCAGTCAACCAAGTCATACCTGTGGAAGAGCTAGAATGCTGGTAACATTTGCCTGTATTTCTACATGTGTTTGTTTCAGTCTATTACGGATTCCAAAGGCTTTATGTATCTCCCACCTAGATACTCTGCCAGTAAAATCACACAAATGCAGAATTTTCAGAAGTTAAATCCATGCACATCTCTTCGACACAGTCATAGCACAAAAATAAGGGAATTAAGATTATTTGACTTCCATTAAGGCATTACATATAAAAGCCAGGTCTTCTTCTAAACAGTGAGTCATCTTCCTACAAGAAGTACCTCCGGGTCTGAGCCAGATCGCTCATAGAACTGGAAACATTCTTCCCAAAATGTGCCGGAGAGTTTACAGATGGCGCCTAGTGGAGGGCTGAGCTATACCGGGTCCAGGCTTTAGATTTATCAAAACGTACCTCTTACAGGGCTTTGCTCAAAAGTATCTTAGAAGGAGGTGTGGATAAAGGCAGGGGAAAATGAGAGAAATGGCAGAAGTCAGCAGGAAGGTTGTTTTGGAAGAGAGAAATCCAGGGTTTGCCTCTTGTCTGTGTGTGTGCGTGCACACGCATGCAACTACATTTGCGTGTGTGTGCCCACATACACAGTGTGTTCATGCTCACATACTTGTGTGCCCCAAGGCAGGAAAAGTCTAAGAAATCTCTGGTCCACCTTTCTGCCCAACACATAAGTCATTTCTACATCATCAGTAAGGGATGCTATTTAAACATCATCAGTGTGGGAAAGCGCCTCATTTCACCAGGCAGTTTGCTCAATTTTAGGCAACTGTAAAAGAAATTTCTTCATCACATAGGATGAAGATCTTCCTCATTAATGTCCCATTGGTGAAATTAGCACACTTCCCTGGGGGTGACATACAATCTATCAAATCCATCTTCTATAGGAAAATCCTAAATAATAGTAACTTTGTCATCCATATTAATAGCACAGGCCATTTCTTCAGCATGTGCTAAGCATACCTGTTGAGAATTCGTTTTACAAATGAGGAAACTCAGACTCCTGGAGGTGGGGCAGCTCTTTCTACCCTCATTTGGTGTGTTCTCCCATGAAGATGTCTGAGGATGTGTGAGGGTTTTCTCCGTGAAATATTGTGGCAAGCATGTCACACCATCTGCTGCTAGTTCTTTTAGTGTGTTCTCTCGCCACATCCTTCTTGGAGTGGTGCATTCAAAAATATTCCTTTTTTCAACATCATCACGTCAGAAGCCCCAGCCATAGCGGGTCAAGGATCAGCAGTCCCCTTGTTCTGGTTCTGTGATTTTTAAAGTGATTCTTTACAGAGAGAGTCCACTTGTAGCAGGCATAGGGAGAGGAATGTCTTCCAAATTCACAGGCCCTCCCCGCTGTCCTGTAAATGCTTCTTGGATGAATGAGTGGTGGCTGGGCACGTGGCCTCCCTAAAAGACAGTTTAATATCTAGTTCTGAGAGCAGTCGAAATAGTGCTGTTTACTTCAAAAATAACTGCAGTTTGCTTATTTGTTTTCTTAGGAGAGGAGTGTAGATGTGTAGCAAGTTTGTATTTCTCTGTTCATTTGACCCAGCTTTGTAAATGTCTTAGCTTGTTGTTTCACGGAGAATGATTTTTTGGATATTATGCCTTTTCATTTTTATACTTCATGAAGTTTCCAACCTGCTTACCATTGTGTCAAATGATGAGACCCTTTGGCTTGCCTAGGAATTACATTCTGAAGAACCTTGTCTCCTACACTTAAGCAGAAGAGACCCTGCGACCCTAAATTTGTACTTTCTAAACTCTGGTTCTCATGAACTTGAAGAAACTTACTTTTCCGGACAGATATCTCAGTAATGCCTTCTTTGATGGACAAGAAGCAAGACAAAACCGAGATATTAACTGGAAGAATTCTGAGGATTACTGGAGGGGTCCTTTACTTTGTAGAATATTCTATAAACTCTGTAGGATATATATTCACTTTGTAGAGTATACTAAAACCCTGTTTCCTATAACTAAACTACCGGATTACTTTGGTAGGATGTTCATTCATTAATTTTTCTAATAGTGAGTGAGATACTGCCTGTGAGTATATTCTCCAGAGCACTTATAATGCTTTCACTGTTGTGCTATGTTGTATGGTTTACACCAGTTGTCCCTAAGGTTTAGACCCCCATCGCCTCGGAGATATTTATCTGGCACCAGTTCAGGAATGAGGTCAGTGGGTAACTGCTTGTCTGTCCTTCTGGCCTGCCGAGGTAGCCAGAGAAGGGCTGGGGGTATTCCTGAGAGTCTAGTGTTTGTATTTCTAATGGTTTTTATTTTTTGTGTTGCCTTTCCTAGGTTTGCTGGGATGGGAAACCTGCTCAAAGTCCTAACCCGGGAAATTGAAAACTATCCACACTTTTTCCTGGATTTTGAGAGTAAGTCCCCAAAATCATAATATAATAATCAAAAGTTTTTACTCTTTACAGCTTGTTGTTAAGGAAATTGTAAGAATTTTGGATGATACTTAAACCAAATCCACTTCTGAGAGCATTTCTAGAATCATTTTCCTTTATTCTTGTCCTATTTTTTTCAGAAGCCTAATGAAAAATCTTTTTAATGTGTCCACAGTTTTCTCTGATTTTTGAAGTGATCAGCTATTATGGACTTAACACAAAGTAGTGCACGTTTTTCCCGGAAATTTGTATGAATTACTGCATCATATTCCAAAGAAAAATAGTAAGCATATTAATTTACACAAATTAATATAAAACACATATCACTACATGTGAAAGAAAAAAGTGATAAATTACAGAAATAAGGCTTACAAGTTAATTTTCTAGTCATCTGTGTCTATTCTTTGCTTATTTGATATGATTTCAGGATTTTGAGATATATGTATTTTGTCCAAAAAATTTGTCTCTTTTATCAAGAATATTATATTTTTTCCTCAGGTAATAGAGGCTTAAGGATCATTACTGAATAAGCACAGAGCTTCTTTCTGATTTTGATATATGTATGTACATACAGTGTGTATATATATATATGTAAAAATTCGTGGCACATTCATGTTTATTCAGACTAAGCTCAGGTTTGCACCTCTATTCTTTTTTCCCTCCCATCTTAAATTCCAATTCCACAAGAGGAAGTGGTTGTCTTTCTTCCGAAATTCCCATCCCTCACATGCTTTAATCTCCTTCAAGCTTTAATTTTTTTTTATTTTTATTTTTTTGGTGGTGCCGGGGATCGAACTCAGGCCCTTGTGCTTGTCACTGAGCTAAATCCTCAGCCCCCTCAAGCTTTAATTTTTCAAGTATTTTATCTACGCAAAAGAAAATAGCTGGGATTTCCTTACATCTAAATTAACCTTCTAAGGGAGATTTGCGAAGTCAGTGCTGGAAGACTTTTCCAAAATGTACTAATGCCAAAAGTGAAACTTCTGAGGTGTGTCGATTTAGGATCTTTGGTGTGTTGAAAATAGCAACGTGAAAAGGAAACATGTCTGCAGAGCTCTTATGTTCTGCAAAAAGTACAGTAAAACCTTGGTTTGCGAGCATAATTAATTCCAGAAACATGCTTTTAATCCAAAGTACTTGTGTATCAAAGTTAATATCCCCGTAAGAAATAATGGAGACTCAGATGATTTGTTCTACAACCCCAAAATTTTCACATAAAATGATTATAATACTGTAATATAATACAAAATAATGAAGAAAATACAAAATATAAAAAAATAAACATTAACCTGCACTTACCTTTGAAAAGGTGTTGAAGGAGACAAGAGGGGAGCGTTACTGTGCAGGACCGACCTTCACTGCTGCTAATGGAATCACTTTATCTATTGACTTGATGGAATCTTTTTCTTTTCCTGCAACTTTAACAAAGAACCTATCCAGTGACACTTGATTTTACCTCCTTTAGATTTCACAGAAAGGTGACATTGCGTTGTCATTAAACAGATTGATTGATCGGACTGCTGCAGCTTTATTTGGGTGATGCTTTTCTATGAAATTTTGCACTGTTTCCCACATTTTACATATCTCCCTGAGCTCATTTGAAGTGAGGAATTCCCCTGACTTTTCCTTCTCCTTCTCTGCAGAGGAGATTTCCTCTATAACCTCTTGCTGTTGGGAGATGATCACCCATAATCCCAGAGAGAGAGAGAAAGAGAGAGAGAGAGCCATTGGCTCAGTGGTGATCATGTGGTGTTCAGCGTCCTATATGGCTCTTCTTGCCATACATCAGTTGTTTATCAAATCAGAATTTATTAGAAATATTTGCTCATCTTGCGGAACACTTGCAGATCCAATTACTCACAATCCAAAGTTTTAGTGCAATCTAGATTAAGTTCACTGAAAGATGCCTCATTTTGGAGTGAATTCAGCAGGTTGTTGTTTGGTCTGGCTTAGTTTGGGAGATATATATATATATATATTTTTTTTTTTTTTTAACTGTACTCTTCCATTTCATATCATGTGCATTTTACATGCCTTTGTTCAGCATGTAAAAGGCCCAAAAGGTGATAAAAAGCCCTGATCCTTTCCAGCCCTGAGGCATGGAAGCTCCTGGAAGAGTTATTCACCTGTTCTTTTCTGGAAGCCTGGACTTCCTCGCCCCTGCCCAGGCCCCCTGGACCCACCAGAGCCCCGTGACCCTGCCTGTCTGTATAAGGCTCCTTGGATCATGGCTTTCCACACTTCCATGCGGGCCACCACTGTTGAGGTCTTTGTCAAGACTAATCTTCAAACCTTTCCAGCAATAAAAGGGAAACCTACGGCATCTGATGGTGGTTTCTGTGGGGATCTCTGCTGCAGCTGGCTCCAGAGCCTCAGCCTTGGGGACTCCTCAGACCCCCAGAGCAGACAGAGGGTGCGGGTGGGGGCCTCTCTTCCTCTCACCCATCCCCAGAGTCCTCTGCTCTGCTCTGTCTTACAATTTGTACATTTTTTAACATTCTATTTACGGAAAGCTCATGGTGACCAAATAGAGCATTTAGAGTCTTGACTTTTCACAATGTTCAACGTAAAGCTGTGAATTTAGAAAAATATATACAGTTCTGTCCATTTCCCCATCCAGCCCACCGAGATGAGCTCCAGTCCACAGAGACACTGAGGAGGTGACTTGCTGGGCCCGAGTCACACAGGGAGGGGTCAAGAGCTGAGGAGGGGCACGGGGGTTTAGTTTTCCTCTTCTCCCTGCTTTGCTTCCCCGAATGGTCATCACAAAGGGCTTCCTAGAAGGACACGACTGCTCTAGCCCTTGGTCACCTATAAACTAGGACATCTCGTGGGAAAAAATAATTTTTAGGTCTTTGTCCTAAAATCCTAATTTTAAGAGAGATATTTAAGAAAGACTGCTGATGAGCTGGGGAGGTTGGAAAGGTAGGCTGTGGGCATGGCTTTTCCCCGAGTCTGTACATTTCGGCACTGGCAAGGGTGTGCTGAGGACAGTTAAAACACTCAGGTAGGCCAGAGAACAGCCAGGTGCAGAGTCATTGAGAGCCTTTTTTGCTGACGAAGCCTCAGGCTGAGTGGACAGCAATATAGGGAGACAGCTGAAGACAAAATAAGACAGCAGATGAGGAGAGGCACAGTGTGGCATGGGAGTAAAGAAGGAATAAGAATGTGCAGCCAGTTCCTGGAAGCGGAGAGGCTATGGAAGGCGTGGGAGAGGTCTTCTTTCACGAGGTGGGACTTGGGATGGGCTTTTAAAAATGAGTAGCTTTGCTGGAGACAGCTGTGGGGCAGGGAGTTTCGGACAGATGCAAACAATCTGACTAAAGGCGCGGAAACTGGAGTTGGAAGGCACGTTTGAAGAACAGCAAGAAGTCCAATTGAGAGAGAGCTCCCAACGCCTTCTGAGACAAAATGGGAGCTGGCGTGGAAGGATGGCTTGGGTTAGACACTATCAGGGACAGTGGGTAAGCTCTGGCGCGCAGGGCTGGAGGTCTGTCATTGGGCCCATCTCCAAAGACTTGAGCTGAAACCGTGTGGGAAAAGGAGAGCCCTCATCTGGGAACTCTGCTTGGTTCAGTGGGGTCTGTGCCCTTATTCCTGTAGTTGCCCTTTTCTTTCATCCTCCACCTACTCAAACTCCCTTTCAGCCTGCACAGTGTGTTGCTTTGGGTACAGAGGCTGGATGGTAAAGAGTTAAGGACGAGGGGTTGGAGGGAGGACGGAAGGCTCCACGCCGTGTAGTAACAGCTTAAATGAATTTGGCACCTCTCCTTTGAGTGTTGAATATTCTTTTTGAAGTTGGCGATGGAACATAATTGAACTGGGTCAAATAGATATAATTAAGCTGGGTCAAAACAGAACACAAAATGAGACACATCTGGCCTTCGGTTTCCCAGTTGCAACAGGATTGAGATTCCTGTTGACCTTCGTAGTGAGCTTGACACTTTATGCTCACATTTCTCCACAACCATTTTAACATCCTTTCTCATTGTTCTTTTTTCATCCCTCTACTTCTTTCTTTTTCTGTCTGCTGCTTTGTCGCATCTCTACTTCCTGTTTGAAAGCTAGTAGACAGGGTGGGGGAAAAGATAAGTGCCTTCTTGTTTCTTAAGTGACTGTTAGAGTGACAGTGTTCAGGGGTGAGAGCCTCCGAAAGTCTGAGCAGCGCACCTAGATCGGAGTACAAGAAGTCGTTAAACAGAGAGGTCGTTAGAGGATCATTTGTATATTTCTTTAGGTACACTGCAACCTCAACTCTCTTATAGGCTACAAATAAAGATTTTTGTAGGTCATTGAACTTATTCTCTTTTTTAGAATGAGGGCCATGTTCTTTGTGATTTTTTTTTTTTTCACATCTTAATAACATGAAAATTTATTTTGAGCCCAGTCTGGGCAACTTAGTGAAACTCTGTCTCAAAAAGAAAAAAAAAAATTAAAAGAGGCTGGGGATATAGTTCAGTGTGAAGGCCCTGGGTTCAATCCCCAGTACCACAAAAACAAAAACAAAGCAAAACAAAACAAAAACCATAACCATAGACTTACACCAAATGAAATTAACATTAATTCTTTTATATCATGTAACATAGTACATATTGAAGTTTCCCTGATTTTCTCAAAAATGACAGTTAATAGGTTGCTTGGTTTAATCGAGATTGAAATAAATTTACACAATATATTTGATTAACTTTTTTTTTAACTGTAGTAAGAATATTTAGCAAGAAATGTAACCTCCAAACAAGTTTTTAAATGTACGGTACACTCTCGTTAACCACAGATATTTCTTGTTTAATGACCTACCTGTTTTAATGACCATTCCGCCTTATGACCTGCCCCTCAGACATAGGACCTGTCTTTTTTTTTTTTTTTTTTTTTTTTTTTTTTGGTGCTGGGGATCCAACTCAGGGCCTTGAGCTTGCAAGGCAAACACTCTAACCACTGAGCTAAATCCCCAGCCCCCCCTTTTTTTGTACAGTTCTGTACATCTTGTTTATAGAGTCTCAATGACTTTTTTGTACAGTATACCTTATTTGTGTAGTACAGCCTCGGTAATTTTTGCTGACTTTACAGTATTGTAGCTTTATGTTTTGTTGTACATTACAATACTGCATGGAAGGGTTATGCAAATAAAAGCAAAGTCATTAAGTTAGAGTTTCCTTTGACCATTTCTTTGTTCTGAGTATTGTAATGTACACCCTATATATGATTCTCCATTTAGTGACCAGTTCACCTGATGACCTCATCACAGAACCGTGACTCAGTCATTAAAAGAGGGATGGCTGTATAGGCAAATTGTTCTGCACTATATCTCAGAACACATTTATATGTGTTCATCACATGTAAATGAAACTGAATCCCCGTTGATTAGTGACTCCTCATTTCTCCCACCACTAAACCCGTGGCACCCACCTTTCCAATCCCTCCATCTGTAAGTGAGATCAGTGTGTGTCCTTCTGTGACTGTTTTATTTCACTTAGCCTAGTGTCCTCAAGCTTCTTCCATACTACTGTGTGTGGTAAAATGTTATCTTTTTAATGGCTGAATACTATTCCATTGTATGTACATGCTGCATTTTTTATCATCTCATTTTGAATGTAAACAACCCTCTGATTACAGTCACTAGGATCTAGACTTTCAGGTTATCTTGAGGAGTATTCTGTGTGCTGCCCAGTCTGCTAGCTGTGGTGTGAATAGCTAGAAATCTTGACTCTGCTTGGGGAGGCAGACAAGAAAACAGCCATCTCAGATGCAGTGTTGATAAATGCTCTCTGTGTGAGACACTATTAGCAATCAAGCATGTTTAATTTCCTTCTGCAAGTCTGTGTTTATTTCCTCACTAGTAGACACCTCCTGGAGGTGTGGATCTGTGTGGCATCGGATGCTTGTGTTATCGTGTGTCTCATCTAGGCTGCAGCGTGGGATTGGGCACGAAGCGTAACCTTAAGTCTCTTGGTTTTGTTGAGTACTAATTGAGTCACATAGTAAGAGAATCCCTTGCATTCTTTGAGCAGAAACAGTGGCAGAGAAGGTGGGTTCTTGGTGGGGAGGAGACCTGGAAGGATAAGGTTCAGCACATTCAGACAGGAGAATTACAAGAACGTGACCCCTTCTCCGCATTTATCATTTTATTGGGGAAATGAGATGTGAGTCTTTCGAAGATGCAGTAGAAGTGGTGGGAGAGAAAAGGTCTGCACAGCTGGAACAGAGAACGTATGTGATGCTGGTGGGAAGAACAGGCTGAAAGAACAGCCCTAGACTGGGCTGAAGAAATGTTCCTTAGAGCCAGTGGCTAAAAACGGGTTTTCTTACAAGACAAAGCCACATTTGCAAACGTAATAGAACTATCAGGAAAATGAAATCCTAAAATCTCTGTATCACTGTACTCACAAACAGACTACAGTCTATTTTTAAAAGTAAGTGGTTGAGTCAGGCTAGTGTGTTGCAATGATGTTATCACTGACCCAGGACCAGTTCCTGCCTGTACTGACTTCTTCCCTAGCTGTCCCCTGTCCCCCTTGACCCTGCTCCAGTGGTTCAGAGGGGGCTGGAGACTTGTGAAAGAGGAGCAAGGGAAAATATCAGATGATCTGGTGTCTTTTGGCCTAGTATACTCACTAAAAACCAAACCAAACCAAACCAAAAATGTAATAAACCTGGGAAGCAGTTTATTTAGGGCAAAACAGTGATTCAGTGACAAAGATGTCTTAAATTTCTAGCACTTTTGCTTTTTAAGTAGTGTGCATGTGTGTGTGTGTGTGTGTGTGTGTGTGTGAGAGAGAGAGAGAGAGAGAGAGAGCGAGGGAGGGAGGGAGGGAGGGAGATGGGGAACTGGGGATTGAACTGAGGGTTTTTGCACTGAGCTGCATTCCCCAATTCTTTTATAGTTTTTATTTCGACATAAGACTCACTGAGTCATTAAGTTGCTCGGGTTAGGCTTGAACTTGAGGTTCTCCTGCCTCAGCCTTCCAGACTATTCTCAGTATTCTCACTGTGGCCCTACAGACAGGGAGAACACCAGGCTGTTGTTAACTTTCCTCTCTTTGACTAATACCTAGTCTGGGGAGCAGGGAGATTAACTGGCTTGCTCTGCAGGCTGATATTCTGAGTAGCAAGCTGACATAGAAACTGTTCTCAGCCATCCCTAGGATGCTGGCCCTACCCAGGGATCCCAGTGCTTGTGAATGAAGCAGACCACCCTTCAAGAACCTTCACCTTCCCAGCACTCTTCAGACCCTGGGTGATTGTTCCATGGGAAGGGTTTGGGGGTTTGGTGTGCAGTGGCTGAAGTCCGGGACAAATAAATATGTCAGCCCAGTCATATTTTCCAAAGGACCTTTGCCATTTCAAGCTGTTCCTTTAAGCAGTAGTAGCCTGCTGTAAGCTACTACATAGCACTTCACATCCCCACATGTTAATAATGGGTAAGTTTTTGTGTTTCTAAGTATATGAATGGGAGGAAGTTCTGGGAGTGAGGAAGTGGGTAGAGAGGAAGGAGATGGAGTCCATGAGTTTAGCAATTCCTTTTGGCTGAACTTGTCTTCAGTGTTTAGACAGCAGTCTGCGGGGCATGAAGACAGTGGTATATCCTGTTGAGGACATTTCTGCTTCTCTGTACAGACCTAAGTCAGCTGTTAGGAGAAGATGTGCGTGTTTCTCCTGCTGAATACTTGACCGATTTTCCCGGACAAGACTACTGTGACTTGATAGCCCTTCTCCAGTTTGAAACTGGCTGTTGTTCAGGGTCATAGATTTGCCAGAGACCTTCCTGACAGATCCAACCCACAGCAGCCTCCCCTCCTCTGTCACAGAGTGGGGGACACCAGAGCGCTCTGCAGTGACCCCAAAATGTTGACAGCAAATTAAGACCAAAGAAGAACCAACATTTCCACTGCAAACAGCATAAATACTGTTTATTTTAATTGATATGAAGGCATTTTTTCTGTTAAAAACCCTAGGCACTTGGAATTTGGCGAGACCCTGGCAACACACGGATGTATGCAAGGTCACAGTGTGCGCCATACACATTCATTCACACTTCTCGCAACGGCAAATCTTGAACAGGCCTTAAATCATTCCCTGGGGAGTGGCTAGGATACACTTGCTCCGGGGCTCCTAGAAGTATTGGTTTCTGGAATTGCCTGTGTAAATCACAGTTGTTTCAACAGCTCCATTGTGAGGCGGGATGACCAGCCACTGCATGTAACCATTCTCCTCCATTTTGATGAAATAATTGACAGCCGTTGAAGGGCTGGGATGCGGTTCTTAGAGGAAACATCGCTGAAGAATCCACCAACTGCAATTGGAAATAAGGGTTGCTTTCTGTCATAAGAGTATTATGGAGGCGTTTGTGTGTGGCAGTGTGAGTGGGTTACGTGTGAATGTCTTTCTTTGATGAAAGGTCAGTCTTGGTGTTGAAAAAGAAAAGCAAAGCCCATAGTTCAGTCAGCAAATGCTTTCAGGGCCTGCTGGTAGGCTAAATATAGTAAGCTTTTCAACTGTTAAAGCTTCAGGGTCCTTTCAGCATGGCAATCCTTGACATCAGAAAGACAGTAAATTTTAAAAAGGTGATCACCGATTGAGTCTGAATAGGGAGAATGGCAAAGTGTAGACTCCAAAGCCTCTTGCAGAGATTTTTCAGCAAGCAAAATCGTAGTGGTTTTAGGGGTGGATGAGTAAGAACAAGAGCAGTTTTTCTCAAATGGCCAAGTAGTGTGTCGGCTACACAGAGGAGACTTGGCAGCCTCTGCCGAGTAACACACACTTAAACACAAATACTAATGAAGGTGTGAGTAGTGAATTAGATTGTAGCTAAATTCTCATGTGTCAGCGGTAACTGTGGGAGATGTATCAGTATAAAAGTGGCAGGACCTTTATTTATTTAATTGCTTCCCGACGTCCACCACTGTCTGCCACCTAGCTGATTCTTCCTCGAGTCATCCACTTGTCAAATGTCCTTGAGTGTTTCCAGCTAGTAGGACATCAGATAGTCCTGAGGACAAGAATTCAGACCCTGTCTCCAAAGACTTTACAACTCAAAGACAAGCAGGGATATAACCACAAAGCACAACGTGCAAAGAATTTTGAGATCATTCATTCGATTTTTTATTTAACAAATTTTCTCACGCATCTATTATGAATCAGGCATGGTGCTCAACTCTGGACTTACCATGTCAAATGAAACAAAGATGGCCAGAGGACTATGTCTGATTGCTGAGATTTCTGAGCGTCAGTTCCACCTATCTGATCCTTTACCTGAGGATGAACGTGAGATGAATCCTCTCCCTCCTCATAGGGAGTTGGCCAAGGGTAAAAGTCCTTGTCCGAGGGAGACAGAGACACACTGGAGCTTCTCCCCACGGTCACTGTCCAGCCGGGAACCTGCCGCCATTTGTGATTCGAGTCCCCTGAGGATTTTCTGTATTCTGGCCGCACTGCCAGCAGCGAAGCCTTATTGTTGGCTGCGAGAGGCAGTGACTCGGTCCCGTGAGGGGAAAGAGGAAGAAATCAGGTGACCAATGATTAACCTGATGGGAGAAATGGGCCAGTGCATTTCTAAGCCTGGGAGAGAGAAGGAATAGGGGGGATTGGGTTTGTCCCCTCCCCAGCACAGGACCACACGGGGAGCATTTCTAATGGGACGCCCGGCACCCTGCCAACAGAAGCAGCTCCCAGAGAGCAGGCTGGGCAGGGGTCCTGTTTCACTGCCTCCAAACCCATCTCTTCTGGGACAGAAGAGACCTCGTGAGTCACTCCTGCGGCTCTGTGCTCTTGTCAGAAATGCCCCGTCAGTCTACATCAGAAAATGTCACTCCCTGCAGTGCGGAGAGGCCTACGCCTGTCGCCAGCCCCAGCACCACTTTGAAGCCACCCTACTGAAAAATTTATTTTTGTTTATATATTTTGTTGCTGTTTTTCCAACACTGGGGGTTGAACCCAAGGTCTTCACGCTGAGCTACGTCTCCTACTCTTCTTTATTTATTTTCTGAGACAGGGTCTTGCTAAGTTGCTAAGTTACCCTGAATAAGTTTGAACTGGGATCCTCCTGCCTAAGTCTATCCCTGGACCGAGAATACAGATGTGTACTGCTTTCCCTGGCTTGAAAAAATTTATTCTTAAGGTACCTAAGAAAATCTATTTGAGAAAACTGCTGTGAAGTATTTCTCTTTTTGTGTTTTAAGTGTAATCATCAACAGGATGGGTTTGAGTTTTTCCCATCCTCTGTTCTATATAAAACATTTCTTCTTCTTTCTTCTCCTCCTTCTTCTCCTTCCTCTTCTTTTCTTCTTCTTCTTCTTCCTCCTCCCCTTTGCTTTCCCCTTCTCCTTCTCCTTTCTCTGCCCCTTGTCCTTCTCCTCTTCTTCTTTTTGGAGGTGGGCGGTTAGACAAAGTCTCGCCATGTAGTTCAGGCTGGACTTGAACTCACTTTGTATCCAGGTTGGCCTTGAACTCATGCCAATCCTCTTGCCTCAGCCTCCTGCGTGCTGGGATTACAGGCATGCGCTGCCACGCCTGGCTTTCTTTTCCTCTTATCCAGATACATTTCTGTTTAGGAAATTGTCTTTGTTTAGGTTGTGATGTTTCTGATACATTCTTCAAAAGGGAAAAGGATGTGAGTGCACGGTGTCCAGTTTATGTTTCCTAGGCTCTTTGCTTGGCACTTTTCTCCTCTGTTCCCGCTTGGAAGCTGCTGTCATTTCTCCAGAATTTTCTTTCTCCAGTTAGGAGCTTCCTGGAGTTTTGGGGTTTCTGTTGACAATATCTAGAGCATTTCAAGAAAAGTTTGGAAAGCAGGAAAAGATAAAATATAAGGTGATTCATGTTGTGAGTAGCAAACTTGCCCAGAGTTTCCAGGAGATGGACGGGCACAGAGAGGAAGGCTGATGCTGCTCTTTCCTGTCTGTTCCTGAGCGGGCCTCTTTGCCAGCCTGACTGGTCTCTTTCTTCCTCCTGGCCCGGTTTTGCTCCCCACGGTGGCTTCTTCTCAGATGCCCTTCCCGCTCTCACCGGGTGGGAGACCCCCCTCTACTCCTTGCCAACCACACTCATCTTTTCCTTCTCCGAACCCTGCGGGGCATGAACTTCGGTACTTCCTTAGCCCCTAACTGAACTCGTCTCATTGTTAGAAGGTATAATTTGCAGAGTGTTTGGGTATCTTATGCAAGTCTGTGAATTTCATATTTCATGAAAAGAGAATTACTATGCACTCACGTGCATCACTGTTCATTTCCCAATAAATGCAACCAATATCTCAGGCCTGAAGCAGGACCCAGTGAGGAAACTAGTCAAAAAAACTCTGTGTGGTCATCATCAAGAAATCAAATGAAAACAAATGTTGGCAAGGCTATGGGAGGAGAAGGAACCCTTCTGCACCATGGTGGGGATGTAAACTAGTCCAACCACTATGGAAATCTCTATGGGGAGTCCTCAAAAAACTAGAACTAGACATTCTATTTGACCCAGCTGTTCCCCTTCTAGGTATCTTTCTGAAAGAGTTAAAGTCATGATAGTGAACCATGCACACCCATGTTTGTAGCAGCACAATTCAAAATTGCTAAGTCTTTTTTTTTTTTTTTAATTGGTTCTGGGGATCAAACTCATGGCCTTGTGCTTGCAAGGCAAGCACTCTGACCACTGAGCTAAATCCCCAACCCCATAGTAGCTAAATGTTGGAAGCAACCTGTATGCCCATCAACAGATGAGTGGATAAAGAAAATGTGCTATCTATACACAGTGGAATACTACTCTACCATAAAGAAAGATAAACTTGAGTCACTTGTAGGAAAATGGATGCACCTTGAGACCAGAAGTTTAAGTAAAACAAATCAGACACACAAGCTGAAATATCACGTGGTTTTTTTATATGAGAAACTCAAAATATAAAAAAATTAGAGCACAATAAAATATAGATAGATAGTAGGAAGTAGGGAGATAGACCTTTCTCAAAGGGGAATGGGAGCAAGAAATGCAAGGAGGGAGGGTGTTTTAGTTACTTTTCTCTCGTTGTTGGGACAGAATACTCGACACCCAAAGTTAGGGGAAGAAAGGTTTATTAGCTCACAGTCTGCAGAGGTTTCAGTCTATAGTCCGCTGGGTCCGAGGCAGGGCAGGCCGGCGTGGCAGACCGGCAGCCCACCGGCCGCAAAGTAAAGTGAGGAAAATGCAAGGAATGTATGCAAATAAGCAATGCAAATAAGCAGCTAGTTAGCTTCTTCCTGTATCTTTTATCTAGGCTACCTGCCCCCAGGGTGGCCCGCACTCCCACCCCCCAATCTCAGTCTCACATCCTTGATCCCAGCAGAACCATGCCAAACCGATCAATGGATCAATTTAGTAATCACACACTCTAGATCCAGCTATCTCTTACCGCATGAGGCTTTGGGGGGACATCTAGACACAAACCATAACAGAGGGTAGAGATGAGGAAGGGATGGAAAAAGGAATTAAGAAGTGGTTAATCTACACAAAGAATGTAAATGTTATGTACTGCAAACATGCATGAATAAAAAAGATTAAAAACAACCCCATGGCATCATTCCTCAAATGGTGATGGGAGCAGGAGCAGACACCCCAGGTGACCCCTCCCTGGCCCTCAGTCTGTCCTCACAGCCCATCAGCAAGGTCGTCTCTTACACCCCAGAGTAACTGTAACACAGCCTCCTTTGTACCCCATAAAGAATAATGAACAGGAGGACTGGAGTGGGCAGTGTTGGACTGGGGGTCACTCTACTCAGCCTGCCATGACGGAGGTGTGTTGATAGCGTCAGGGTCCAGGATCTGGACACTTGAAAGTGGAGTTGTGTGAGATGATGCCTGTCGCCTCCCTCCCGTTGGCTCACGTGGAGATAGTAACTTCCTCTCCAGCCCAGGCAGCAGACCTAGTTCATAGCAAGTGTGAGGGAAATAAAAACCCAGTATTTCCCGCCTCTAACCCTCCGCTCACCACCCCGCAAGATGCTCCTGAGAAAGAGAAGCCATGTACCCAGGGATGCGACCCGGGGAGAAGTCGCTGAAGAGCCCAGGGGGTGTTTGTGGCTGTTAGAATATGGTCTTTGCTTGAGCTTGGATGTGGCGCTTGTTTCTGTGGCTAACGGTCCTGGTCGAGATCAAAAATAAATATAACAGGCATCTTTAAAGGAACTCTGTTCATGTCTATGCCAAAACTCTTGAGCCCACAATCAATGGGAAACCCCAGAGCTTTCTGAGTGTTGCTGTGTTCAGGATGATAACCTGCTGCCAAGGCCTAGAAGGGTTAATTATCCAACATTTAAGCTTACTTTTACATGAAAACATGAAGTGGGGCTGGTTTTTCCCTCTCTATTCAGACCCACGGATTTTCAGTTATAACAGTAGTCAGTAGCTTCTTCTACTCAGAGCAGACCCAAAACAGCATTTCAGTTTTCCAAAGAACTGTGGAGCTGGGTGGTAGATGTGGTTGCACAGTAGTAAGAATATCCCATGGAACTCCACACTTAAAAAAGGTTAAGGGGACAAATTTTACTTTATGTGTGTTGTACCACAATTAAAAATAGACTTCCACCTTAAAAAAATAGAAGAAAGGCAGGAGGGAAAAGTTAACCCCAAAAGAGTTTATTCCTTTTATCACCTGGTGCACAGAGCGAGTATGCAAAAATGTCTTTGACATAAATAAACACAAGAGCACAGTGATTCCAACATGCTAGATCGAATGTGTGCAGCAAGGTTATGGGGTATTCTCAGCTGAGTCCTGAGGAAAGGTTGGTTAATTTTCCCTTCCTGACAGCTTATTAGGCAAAGAGCAGCTACTCAGCCTGTAAGAGTGAGATGTGTCGTGCGGCAGGTAGAACTGGTCTCTGTCCTCTTCCAGACCCTTGTAACCCCAGCCTCTGTGTGTTTGACTCCCTGCTGCTCAGATGCCCAGCCCACCGAGGGGGAGAGGGAGATTTGGAACCAGATCAGCGCCGTGCTCCAGGACTCCGAGAGCATCCTCACAGATCTGCAGGCCTACAAGGGCGCTGGACCGGAGATCCGAGACGTACGCCGAGGCGATGCTGAGCTCCAGCAGCCTGGGGGAGAAGGGAAAACACATGCACACTAACCCACATGCAGCACGCACACACCTGCTCACAGACACATGCACACACATGCACACACATGCTTGCACACACAGACACACATGCTCGCACACAGACACAGGTGCACATGTGCTGCTACACACAGACATGCACACACACATGCACACATGTATTCACACTCAGCTTAAGTAATAGCCAGAGTATTTTCCAGAGTACAGAGAAAAGAAGGGGTGTGATGTGTTCTAAAAAAATGTGTGAATGGCCCTCTGGATCCTTGCACATTTGTCTGAGCCCACAATGCTGTAAAATGCTAGAAAGTTCTCTTCTCAAACCTACCGGTGGTGTGGCAGGAGTCACGTTAACAATGTCAGTGGATCGCTTCATGCGTGTGTATACACACACACACACACACACACACACACACACAAAGGCTATGAACAACAATTGTACCACAAGTCATGACGTCCATTTGGCAGCATTCTGTAATAATTTAGGCAGGTTCCACCAACATCACATGTGACAGCCACAAACTACTTGCTGTAAGTAGGCGATAGGTGTGCCATCTCAAATGTCTCATGAAGAACAAAACAGCAAAAGCAAACAAGGAAATCATCAGTTTGACTTTCCATACTTCACTATGCCTTTAAGGCAAGAAACTTCACCCTGCCTTTGTTTAAAAGCAGTGGTTTTTTGCTTTTAGTTTTGGTTTGTATGGTTTTCTTTTTGTTTTGTTTGAGATGGATGTCTCACTGTGTTGCCCAGGCTAGCTTGAACTCCTGGGCTCCAGCAATCCTCCTGTCTCAGCCTCCTGAGTATCTGGGACTGTGGCACATTCTGTCACATAGGCGTTATGGAAAGCATTAGTATTATGAAAATACCAAAATATGAATGCACAGACACACGCTGCCGCCACTGCCACTATCCCTCTGAGAGTGAGTTGCCATCGTCTTAGCCCTCAGTTTGCGGATACCCAGGCAAAGGCCACCTTGCTCAGGAGGGACAGGCTACCAGGCATGGTTTTTCTAGTTAGGGCTCACTAGGTAACAGTACAGACTGGCAGGAATAGAATGCATATGGCAGAGAAAATAAAGCATGTACAGAATTTACTCTTTTTAGTGAGCGCCAGCTCTACTTTAGAACCAAATGGTAATGGCAGGGGCCACATTTCTTGCGGTGCAGATGTGCTTATTTTGTGTTCAAGAGAACAGAAACAAGTACAATAACTCAGGATCTACCTGCAGAGCCACGACCCAGGGTCCAGTGCTCAAATTTTCTTTGAAATGAGCATCTTGGAGGACAGGTCAGGGAGTCCCTGTCGGCCACAGTTGTACACATTCACAGAACAGCAGCTCATCTTTATTAACAAAAATCCTTTCTCCGTCTTAGAACATACCAATGCAGCGCTTATTGTTGTTACACGTGCAGTTCTACCATGTCTTTGCAGGCAATTCAAAACCCCAATGACATTCAGCTTCAAGAAAAGGCTTGGAATGCGGTGTGTCCTCTGGTTGTGAGGCTGAAGAGGTTCTATGAGTTCTCCATACGTCTCGGTAGGTCTTGTTTCCAGTCTCCCCATCTGTCTCACACGTGTGGTTCTGTTTTGTCTTTTGAGAAGGCAGCAGGAGCAGCTGAGCATATTGGGAAATGCCCAGGGACCACTCGGTGTCCTAGAGGCCGTTCATAAACAACACCCCTTTCTAATTTCTTTGAGTCACCCACAACGCTTCTGCCCCAAAGCTACTGGCACATTGGGAGTGTTTCTGCTGGTGCAGAGTCTGTGTGGGCACATGGGTGTGCCTTTGTCTTGTGCTCAGCGTTGTCCAAATCTTCACACTCCATTTTCCCAAATGTAAGACTTAGCCAGAAAATAAGCCCTCACCAGAAAATAAGCACTACCATGATTTCTGAAGATGCTCATAATAAGCCCTACCCCCAAAATAAGCCCCAGGTAAAATTGTCAGGCAAACGGACACCTTTAGTGTGTCTGCTGCAGCATGAGATAGGCTTATTGAATTACGATCATGTTCCGGAAGAAGATGACATGACTGGATTTGAATAAATATAGATTTTTGTACATGAATAAGTGGTAAGTGTAGATCATTGTACATGAAAAAATAAGACATTGCCTAAAAATAAGCCCTGTTGTATCTTTGGTACCAAAAATTAGTATAAGACCTGGTTTTATTTTGGGGGAAATATGGTAGTTTCCCGAAAAACAGCAGAGTTGGAAGATACATGTTACCTGTTAACCTGAAAAGAACGTAGTTGGCTGGAGGCATGGTGACGAGGTTAATATGGTAGAATACAAGAAAATAAACGTAGCGTGCTTTCCTTAGCTTTGAACACAAAATCAAAAACTCGAAAACAAAATTGTGCAGGTGTCGCACGGCCATGCAGAAGCAAGGGTGAAGTCAGTTCGGGCTGACGGCTGGCTCAGGGTGCCCGCCCACCAGTGTGGGCCGATCTCTGTGCCCAGCAGGAAAGCTGCGCACGGTTCCCTCGGCTAGCATATTGTACTGAGAGTGAGAAAGGCAGTGGGCATCGTCTATTCTGCTTTTGCCTTAAGGGTGGCAGCTTTCAAGAGGAAAACCAAAATTGAAACACTCCAGGGAAGTAAGGACTGTGGTGTTGAAAGTGCTAGAAGCTGGTGTCAAGGGGAGTCATTGACCAGGCCAAACCAGTTTCACAAGAGAAGTTCTTTAGATGGAGGTAGAAGAGAGATGAACTTCGCTGTGCTTCCTCACAGTTCACATGCAGACCCAATAAACTGAAATTTCACGGAGCCCAATTTTAGCTCAACAGAAGGAAGAGGCCGTCAGTCCGAGCAGCGTGTTCCTATGTGTGGGAGTGTTTAACAGGGATGGTGTGCCCATGTAAGAGGAGTGTAAGGGCTGCATGGAGAAGGCTCCAGCAATTGTTTCTTTCAAGCCGGATAGTAAATATTTGGGTCTATGTCTTATCTTTTTCATAACTCCTCAAACTCTGCCACTGCGGCACCAAAGTACTGCAGTCGATTCAGGAGGAAGTGAGCCTATCTTTTAATAACACTTTATTTACAAAAACAGACAGCGGGCCAGATTTGGGCTGGGGCCTGCAGTCTACCAACCCCTGCTGAAGGCCGGCTTAGAAGGCCCCAACCTTTTGACCCCAAGGACCAGCTTCATGGAAAGCAGCCTTCCACCGATGGGGCGTGGGGAAGGCTGAGCGGGAGGGTGGTGTTGGAGGGAGGCGCTCCCATCCTAGGTCCCTCACACGCGCAGTTCTCAGGAGGATTTGCACTCCTATGAGCATCTAATGCCGGCTGATCTGATAGGAGACGGAGCTCTGGCTGGTGATGGAGTGATGGGGAGTGCTGGAAACACAGAGGAGGGTGCACTTGCTTCCTGCTGCTTGCCTGTCACCATGAGGCCTGGTTCCTAACAGGCCCTGACCCAGGAGTTGGGGTCCCCTGGTTAATGACTCTGTGCTGTTACAAATCTAGGGAAATGAAACTTGTAGACTGTTTAGAGGCAAACAAGGAGAATGAGATCGTTGTGAGAACAGTGAGGGAGGTAAATACGGTGGCGGGTTAGGAGGAAAGCATTCCTGGGGTTAGGACAGAGTGTAGAGGAAGAGAAAAGCTGAAACGGGAGCAGAATTTGCTCTGTGCAGACCTGGGGATCTAAGCCATGTGTTCAAGGCCAGGCCTCTTCCTGGTCCGTGAGTGGCTCTCAGGAGAGCCACACACGTTCGTGGTCTCCTCACGGTGTCAGGAATTGGGGCTGGCAGGTATGTGAGCTGAGTATAGAGGACACTGACCAAACTGTGTGGCCGTGGGGGGCTTCTGCAGCGGAGGTGCATGTTGTGGTCTGGGGGACCCCTTGTTTGCTCTTGCGGCATCTGACGTGGCCTCAGGCAGCACATGGGGATGAAGGGCCCGTGTGGCAGTCTCTGTGAGCCGCCTGAGAAACATACATTTACCCCTTTGGCTTTCAGAGACGGCCCTGCAGAGTCTGCTGGAGTCTCTGACGTGTCCCCCCTACACGCCAACCCAGCACCTGGAACGCGAGCAGGCCCTGGCGAAAGAGTTTGCGGAAATCTTGCATTTTACCCTTCGATTCGATGAGCTGAAGGTCAGACCCAGCGCTCTGCGAAGGTGTCCAGCCCTGTCCTGAGCCTTCCACAGGGATGTGGGTGGGGGACAGAGGCAGAGGTTGCTGCTTCCCCAGAGCCACATTCGGCGAAGGGAGATTCGCACTTCATGTGGTTAAAGCAGTTTAAAACGATGACTTATATATGGAAATTCCATATTTCCCTGCCAAATGAAATGAGAGAAAAACTTTTTTAAGGGTCTGTTTGTTCCTCATTGGAAGCAGATAGATATCCCTGAAATCTAACCCACAGCAAACACAGGGCATGTTTTAGAATGGTGAAGTTATGGGTCTTTAATTTTTTGGGAGGGGGGTGCTGGGGATGGAACTCAGTGTCTTGCGCTTGCTAGGCAAGCACTCTACCACTGAGCTAAATCCCCAAATCTCTTTATTTTCAACTAGAAGTTGCTTTGATTGTTGTGTAACAAAGATTGCGTTTCCCTGAAAATAAGACCTAACTGGAAAATAAACTTCAGCTGCCACAAATAGCCGTCTATTACCTTGTGATGGCCTGTGATGTGCAGTGGATTCCACCTCACTCTTCTCTTGATGGCTGGCTGCTCTGTGACGGCAGGGAAGGCAAGCATAGGCTGATTGGGGCTGGCACTTTTAATCTCCAGTAGGTCTTATTTTCAGAGAAATGAGGGAGAAGTCTTGGCATTTTTACAAAATTAGGCACCTCTCTCCTCTCTTCTGACTTCAGATGAGAAACCCGGCCATTCAGAATGACTTCAGCTACTATCGAAGAACAATAAGTCGCAACCGTATCAACAACATGCATGTGAGTCCGGGCCCTGGCCCTGCTGCTTTTCTGCTTCCTGGGTAATAGGCGGGGTGCAGGGAGAAGACCTGACTGAACTTTACCTTTCTTATTGTGTCTTCTCCTCCTTGTCCTCTCATCAGCTGGACATTGAGAATGAAGTCAATAATGAGATGGCCAATCGAATGTCCCTCTTCTACGCAGAAGCCACGCCCATGCTGAAAACCCTAAGCAACGCCACCATGCACTTTGTCTCCGAGGTAAGTAGAACTGAGCAGCAGTGTGTCTTTTTCTTATTTGGGCAGAAAAGCTGCTTGTGGGGCCGACATGTATTTGTGTCTCCAATTTAGAACAAAACCCTGCCGATAGAAAACACCACGGACTGCCTCAGCACAATGACGAGCGTCTGTAAAGTCATGCTGGAGACTCCGTAAGTGAACCAGAGGCATGTCCACGGTTGGCGGCGCACCCAGCTGGGGCCTGCTCAGACGAGGGAGTTGTGGACCAGCCGGTCAGCGCAGAAAGTTTCAAGTTCAGAAGGAACTCTGGGTAGCGGGTGCCCTCGTCTTTCTCTCTGTAGCCCAAGAAGCTGAGGCCCAGATTGGTTGACTGACCTCCCAAAGGTGGCATGTTTGTTAGATGGCAGAACCAACGTTCAAAGATGCTGCTAGAAGATACAGAAGGACCGCCACGTGTGGTGGCATGTGCCCATAGTCTCAGCACTCTAGGAGGCTGAGGCAGGAGGAGCTCAAGTTCAAGCTCAGCCTGGGCAACTTAACGAGATCTTGTCTCAAAAACAAACAAAAAAGGCTGGGGATATGGCTCGATGCAAAGTCCCTGCAAAAACATACACAGCAACATACATACGTATGTATACACATATGAAGATATGTAAAGACCAGATGGAGAAGAAGGTTAAATGGCTATTATTATAGGCGGATTATAGAGAAGGCCTAGGAGAGTTAGAATCAGCATAAAGTGGTATGATTGCAGAATAATGAATGTCTCCTCAGTCTCTCTCTCTTTCTTGTGCACACATGTGCTCACTCTCTGGTTTCTTTGTACCTAAGCTAGTTACTAGTTACTAGGGTTAAAAGTGGGTTGAATTGTTGCTGGTGAAGCAGTGGAGTTATGGGGAGTCTCCACTCAAAATCAGGGGTGTGTGTACAACCCTAGCCTCCCAGTGGCCTGATCACTCTAGTCCTTCCTTGGTTTCCTAGTCTAAAAAGATTTCTAAAACATCTCTACTTTTCAGGATGCTTAGGAAAGTCACAGGTATCGGGAGCACCTTATAACTCGTGAGGTTCTGTTCTATGTAAGAGGGCATTAATTTCAAATATTTTGCCTGTACCAAAGTTAAGATTTATTCTAAGTCAGAAATAGCAGCCACCTGCCTTGGGGAGCAATTCGTCATGAAGGAGACGCGAGGGAAATCTCTAGAACTGGCTGAAATTATCTGAAGCATCAGGGACCCCATCAAGGCGAGCAAACAAAATTTGGACCCCACAAATACTCTTTTCTCAGTGAGTGGTATATAATCTCTTTGCCAGTCCCGTCCAGTCTGCACAAAGGAAGTTACTCCGACTGCAGACTGATAGCTGCTCTGTAGAAATGAGCCTGATTCTTTGTCCCTGTAATGAAGCCGTTATTCTCTGTAATCTCGGACAGCCAGAGGAGCCTGCTATAAAACATTCAAGATTGATGGGCGGGGTGAGGTGCCTGATGAGCCGGCGCTGAAGGGCAGAGAGAGGAGAAGCCACTGCCCTCTCATCCACCTTATTCTCCCCCGGAACTGCCGGTTGGATAGATTCCAAGGGAATTAGCTTTGTGGTCTGTTTCTTTGAGGGCATGTAGCCCGACGGTGGCAGGCCGGGATCACTCTTCAGAAGGATGGAGAGAGCTGTCCCTCTCGGAGCCCCAGTGCATGCACCCTGCTGAGCAGGTGCTGCGGCACCCGTCTTCTCTCTTCCAGGGAGTACAGGAGCAGGTTCACCAGCGAAGAGACGCTCATGTTCTGCATGAGGGTGATGGTGGGGGTCATCATCCTCTATGACCACGTGCACCCTGTGGGAGCCTTCTGCAAGACGTCCAAGATTGATGTAAGAACGGCTGTGCATGCCCTTTCCAGATAGGAGGCCACCAGTGCTGCCAGCAAGCCTTAGCCTCTTCTTCTGGTCTCCCCAAGATGCAGGCCCCACTCTGTGCTGTGCTCAGGACGAGGGTACAGCCTCAAATGCACAGCAAACAGCACAGCTGGAATGTGCATCTCCCAGCCGCTCTCTGTCCTTCCACTGACCCAGGGTTCCCTGCCGAGTTCTTGCTCATACGTGTCCTACTGAGAAAAGAGTTGGGAGATACTATGCTCAAACATTACCTCACCTTCCAGTTTCCTCTCCTGTTAGCTCCGTACGTTTTGCCTCACCCAGTTTCATGACTTTTCATTTAAATATGTGTGATCTTTCCCCCCGCAAATGGGCCCTTTCTCTTCCTTCCTGATGAGTAGATTACTTTCAGCCACTTTGCAAATGTCACCTCATCTAGGAATACATTTCCAGTGGCCTGCATGTGCACAGACTTTGTTTTCCTCTGGTCCTCAGAGCACTCACAAGTTTGTATTTTCTGACCTTCCCACAAAGCCCACTTTTTAAACAAGTTCAAGGACATGATCTATATACCTGCTGTGTCCTCCACTGTCTAGCACAGAGTCTGGAAATTAATGCCTGGCACTCCATAGGTGCTCTATGGAGTTTTCTGGATGGATATATAATGAATGGATAGATGAGCAGGAAGATGGGTGGATGGATAGATGTATAGGTGGATGGGTGGGTGGATGGGTAAGTGGATGAACAGATAGATGGGTGGATGGATAGATGGATGGGTGGAGGGATGATGGATGGATGGATGGATGATGAACAGATAATGGCTGGCTGGATGAAGACCATTGGGAAACCCATGATTTGGGTGCAGATGGTGTCCTGTTGATCTATGGGATAAAAGCCATCTCCTTATAGCCCCGCATTTTTCTGCAGCACCAACAATGGTGCACAGCATACATTAATTTAAAGCCTTTTAAGGGCAGAAGAGAACCTCTCGGTCTTGACTTACCCTGACACAGCCAAGCCTGGGCGCACACTCCATGTTCATGTGTCTGCACAGAACAGTGTCTTTGCTGCACTGTTACTGTCAAGAGCAAGTCTGCATGCCCAGAGGAGCCAGGAACCTCGAGAACACAAGGAAGTTTATCTGTGAAAAATGTAACTTGGATTACACAACTTGAGGTTCTGGGTTCTCAGCATAAAATGCCAAGAAAAATGCTAGGTTCCTGGGCATGGTTCTTTATAAAATCTTCATGATTTTTATTATAATTAAATCCATTTGCCACAAAAGTGACTGTTCAGTAAAAGAAATTTTGAAATGTAGGAAATCAAATTGTATAATATTTAAGTGTATCTGTAATAATCTCACCCCAGACAGGTGACCACTATTCACCTGAGCAGGCATCTGTCCTCCGGTCTTTGTGTGCTTGTATGAGTGTGTGCTTCACAAATTAGATCCCGCTATATATGCTGTCTTAAAAAGCATTTCATTTGCCCAACAGTACATTGTGGACATCTTTTCACACTGGTAAATCTATTGGCCGTGTCCTTTGTGAGGCTTTAACATTTTCATACTCTAGGCTGAGTGTAAGTAGACTGGTACTCAAGATAGCCTCATTTTCTGTCGCCATTTATTAATTCGCCACACAGTCAACAATTACAAATCCAGTAGGTGCATTTATGCCTCATACCCCTAACTTTCGAAAAGCTTAATTGTGTCATTTAGAGAGTATTTCCGTGGCGGTGGTAACTGGCACGGTGCTCATCTTCACCTGCAGTCTCCCATCCAATTACTAACCAGGCCCGACCCTGCTTAGCTTCAGGAGATCAGATGAGATCGGGCACGTTCGGGGTGGGATGGCCATAGACTTCATCAATACTCTTGATGAAGTCTGTTTGTTCATGGATGTGAATAAGAAGGGCTCGTCCTGTTGAGCCTTGTGTGTGCCACTAAGAAACGTTCAGGGTAATCAAGGAAGTGCGCAGTTGAGAGGGGTCAGTTTCTTTGAGGACGGAGAGGGTCCTCCTTGTGAGCCACAGTTACAGGCACCGGGTTTAGAAGTCCTGAGGGCAGCAGCAGCTGGAGGAGGCGCCATGCATTCATGCTGAAGGCCCAGGGCCCGATGTGCAGCATGGATGTGCAGAGAGCTCTAGAAACCCAGGTGAGGGGAAACATGCTGCTTAGGGGCAGAGACAGGGTGAAATTTGAAGGAAGTTGGGAATTGGGGGCTTTTACTTGTAGAAAACACCCTGGACAGGTGTTGAAGAAGGTATAGGATTTTTCCAAATGGACAGAGGGAAGGACGAGTACTCCAGCAGAGGGAAATCCTAGAGAGAAAAATCACCACGGTGGTCAGCCATTTAGAGAACAGATGGTAATCTTGGGTGCTAGGAAAGGTGAGTAACTGAGGTGAGGTGGTGTCTTTAAGAGTTCTTAGAATTTTATGACATGAGCCCAGGTGGAATCATTCTTTAATGCATGTCCCAGCTCAGACTTCATCGGTAATTCCAGACCTTACTTCCTGTGGACACCTGAAACATAGCTAGCCCCAAACTAAAGGCTCCTTTTCACCAACAAATCTGTTCCCCCTCCTGAGAGTCCAGCTCCAAAGCCTAGAGCTGTCCTCCCCGGGGTCCTAGAAACTCTGTCCTCCTTCTTCTTATCCTTCCTGCTATCAGTCAGACTGAGCCTTCCTTTGCCCTCTGTTCTCCAGGCCCCACGTGCGCTCAGGGGCTCTCACAGGTCCTCCTCTTCCATCTTCCTTCTTGCTGCTCCCTTTCCATATCAGCCACATTTCTGTAATGTTTAATGCCTGTCTAGGGTGTTTTCTACAAGTAAAAGCCCCCGATTTCCTAGTGTGTTTTCAAGCCCACCCTGGGTCTGGCCCTGATGGCGTCTCTGTCTTGTATTTACACCCATAGTGTCTTGTATTTACACCCATAGTTTAAGCACCCTGAAATAGAACTGGAAATTCCGTTTCTTCTCACATCTTTGTCTCACAGTCCCTTGGGATGCTTTACAGCAGCACTTAGCACACATGATAATGAGCTGTTTCTCCTCTCTCACCAGACTGTGAGCTCTAATAGAAGGGGGCCATGTCCCTGCCTCTCTGATGTCATTCCAAGCCCTGAGTGGCATGTAGCTGTGTGCTTGCAGCCTCTGCCAGTGCCATACCATGGTAGACAGTGCTAACTGACCATGATGTTATTTCTTGACGAGCCCATATGTGTCTCCCAAACACCCTGACTATCTGCCTCCACAGTTTGTAGATCGTATCAGGTCTTTATGATCAAACTTCTGACATCCCAGAAATACAGCCGCAGAAAAAGTTTATAAGCAATCATTATAAAAGAGGCTTTCAGACTAAGCAAATCCAGTATGTACCATGTTGAACAGCTGAGTTTAAAATGAATGATTATCTTCTTTGAAGAAAGAGTCTTGCTTTGGTGAAAAACACTATGGCATATACATAAAATAATGTGGTCTCTATAGATTTAATCTTCATGTACTGCTTAAATTATAATTAACTTATATACCAAGGGCGCAGAAAGCCTAGAAAGTTGTCTAAGCTCATACAAATACTCACAAAGCCAACACAGATGAAATCCAGGCATTCGGCCTCCATCAAGTTCAATTCTTGACAATCGCCCTTCCCCAGTCTTGTGAAAGGAGATGAAAACACAGCTCTCCAGGAGCTCCTGGGCTAGTGAGGGAGACAAATTAGCTTGGACAGTTAACTCTGCAAGGGGCCTGATAAATGCCAGCATGATATTGGGACCACAGACAGGTGATGGTTACTCTTTACCTGGGGAGGCCAGAAGAGGTCTCCTGAAGTTGGTGAACTTCAGCTAAGACCTAAACAAAAGTGGTAAGAGTTTTCCAAACGTCTGGAGGAAGGAAAGCATTGTGGATAGAAAGAGGCATAAAATTATCAGGTTTGTAAAATATTCAGTGAATCTTAACAGCACTGAGTAAAGGGTTTGTCTCCCTGTACTTGGCTTGGAGTAAGTGACAAGGAGATCAAAGTTACCAGTGTTTGTGCCCAAAGTGAAAATGGACTCCCGCAGTGTAGTATGAAGTCAGTAGTGTTATAGTGTACAGAGCCCAGAGGAACAGCAGCTCAGCCTGAAGCAGGAGGAGAACCCGTTTCCATTGCTGTGGGCAGAAATACTGTACTATCAGTACGGACAGGTGTTAGGATGGAGAGATGGCGATATGGACAGAAGCACCCGGATATTCATGAGACTCTGCTCTCTCCTCCCAGATGAAAGGCTGCATAAAGGTTCTGAAGGAGCAGGCCCCAGACAGCGTGGAGGGACTGCTGAATGCCCTCAGGTGAGGCCACCTTCAGATCTGTTGTGAATGTCCACGCGGCAGAGACTGAGAGCCGGAGCGCCGAGCCCAACCTCTTGTACATTTCCCAGCGACCCCTGCGGTTGGCACCATTTTTACCATTCCGTTTTTACACTTGGGAGAAACTGAGGTTGAAAGAAGTCAGATAACTGAGGAAACATCCAAGCTAGGACCTGCAGCCAGGTCTGTAGGAGCCCCAGGACATGGGCTTGACTCTTGGCCACAGGCCCTGTGATTCGGTGGGGCTTTCCTCAGAAGGAGAGGCCTCTAGGGGTCCCTGACTCTTTACCAGTAGAGGATATGGGCAGCTTCCGGAAGCACTGAAGCTCGACTCTGCCCCAGACTGCGCCGGGGGCTCAGGCGTCTGGTTTGCATTTGTTGGTTGCTTGATTTGTGTTTGTTTGCTGACCTGCCCTCCAGCTCCCCTGGTGGTTCACATGTGCAGCCGCTAGAATGGAGAAGCCTGCTGTACGCAGTGAGCAGTCTAAGTATTCAGTCAGCTGTGGCTTCCTCCAGCTCCTCCCTGCTAACAATGCTCTTTTCCCAAAAATAAGACCTAGACAGAAAATAATCAGCCTTGAACACTAGAGATCAAAAGTGCCAGCCCAACCAGCCTATCCTGGTCTTACCTGCCTTACAGAGTAGCCACCGAGGCAGAGAATAGCGAAGCCAGGCGAGGCAAGGGTAGGTTGATTGGGGCTGGTGTTTTTGGTCTTTAGTGTTCCGGGCTGATCATTTTCTGGTTGGGTCTTATTTTGGGAGGGTAGCACAGAAGCAGTGTCCCAGTGCCTCCTCTCCTTGTACAGATAGTTGTGCTCTGCCCACACTGAGGAAAGGATTCTTGTTTTTTTAGCTGTAATGAATCTCCAGGAATGTGTTGAATCATGCGCCTATGTAAATCATCCTGATACAGGCAGCAATCTGGAAGGGCTATGGTCCCTTCCGTCTTATTCCATAATTTCCCTCAGTCCACTCATCACTGCGCATGCAGTAAATGTTCAGTAAGTCTGCACAGAAAGCACAACACTCCAGCTCTAGTTGCATTATGTCCTTTAGTCATCCCAACGCAGAGACATAGGCTGATCTATTTTCCTCATCTAACAAATTAAGAAAACAAACAACCTAGGCACTGGGGTTGATGCTGAGTTCCTAATTATTCATCCTGCGGAAATATGTTATCATAAGAGCATTCATTGTTTTGAACCCAGGACCTTTTCACTAAGCTACACTGCTAGCGCTTTTTAATTTTTTTTTTAACTTTGAGACAGGGCCATGCTTAAGTCAGTCGATAAATTATCCAGGCTGGGCTGGAACTTGGAATCTTCCTGGCTCAGCCTCCCAGAGTGCTAGGATTATAGGAATGCACCACAGCACCCAGCTAAGCATATTCTAAATTCTATGAGTTATCCTAGGTTTTTCCCACTGGAAAAACCCCTTTCACATCAGGCTGTCTTTCTGTACATAATAAGAAGACTTTAACTTCTGAATTTCTCCAATTCCCCAGTTTCATTCGATCAAACTGAACTTGTTTGAGGGCAGGGCGCTGTGCTGGGCCTGAGTGTCGGAATCTATGTCTCCTCATGATGTGCAAGGAAAGGAAAGTAAAGAGCTTCCCAGGCAGCTGGGCTGGGTTCCAGTCAAAAGCCACAATTGTTCCCAAGTGCAAGTCATCAGTTTTGGGACGTGAACTGGTCACGTGACCTCTTTGAGTCCGTTTTCTCGCCTGTAAAATTAAGGCAGTTACTTCACCTGCACAATTATCGTGCTTAAAATGGAAACTTCTACGGAGTGCCTAGGCCTGGCCACAGTTTTATTGCATATTAAATTTTTACTTCCCTTTGCACAAAGGATTTCTTTTATCTTACTAGTGTATGTTTACCATACATAATAAATACATTATCGTGGGGAATTGGTACATATCCATATCACTCTTGATCCTTTGTACTTCCCTTTCCTGACCCCTCCTTCTCATGTCCTCCCCCTCACAGATGGGGAGGGGAATCGCAATTTTTACATGGGGTTGATGGGAGGCTGCGGATCGCGCCTTTTTTTTTTTTTTTTTTTGGTTCACTGCATTTGTGCCCCCTAGTGGCAGCAATGATGATAAGCACTGCCACTCAAGTAAAGAGCCACAGACATTTACATTTTGGGAAATCCTTATGTTGAAATTTGTAATTTAGCACCAATGGTAAGATTCTCCACTCGAGCTAGGCGTGGTGGTGCACACCTGTAAATCCGGTACTCTGGAAGGCCGAGGCAGGAGGATTGCAAATTTGAGTCCAACTTGGGCAATTTAGTGACTTAGTAAGACTCTGTCTCAAAATAAAAAAAAAAAGCGCTGGGGATGTACCTTGGTGTGAAGGCCCTGGGTTTGATCCCCAGTACTGAAGGACATAAAGCCAGCCCACATGTTCGATTTATAAGTGTTGATTGTGTTTCCCAAAGCGCAAATGGGTGGTGGTCACTCTGGATGGCTTCACACAGCGCTGTCTGCACTCTGACCTGCCTCTCTGTCTCTCTCTCTCTCTCTCTCTGTTCCTCTCAGGTTCACTACAAAGCACTTGAATGATGAGTCGACTTCCAAACAGATTCGAGCAATGCTTCAGTAGGAGGCCTGCTGCGAGAAGAGGATCTGTGTGCTGACCTCAGAAGATGTATATGTTTACATAATTTAATACAGATTGATGTTAATACTTGTGTATTTACACAACCATTTCCTTCTCGTCTCTGAAATATATGGACCTTAATTTGTATCCTGACTGACTCAGCCCAGCAGAGTATAAATCGACTTGAGAGCCCCACCTTTGATGTCCGAAACAAAAACCCCTTCTCCCGATGCCAGATTTGGAGACTTCGATCTTGGCTGCTAGAATCCTTTAATGACACCTGTAACAATCAGAAAATCCTAATCGTCTGTGGTAGTGTTTTAATTCTAGGTGTATTATCTCTCCAGGAGCGTAGTTCATAGAAACACAGAGTGTTTGATTTCCCGTGTCTGTCGGCTCAGCTCTGAGAAACACAACTGTTATTCTGATGGAGGGAAGAAGGAGGCGAGAAACAGAAGATGCATGCGGAGGATCAAACCTGAGCGTTCTGAATTCCGCACGCCCCTCTGTCCTCAGCCTGCAAACCACACGCGTGGCCTTTCAGTTTGCGTGTGTTGATTTAATCAGTGTCTCCCCTTCTGGCTGGGTCTCTTCTGTCCCTCCAAAGCCTGGTTTTACTTTAGCAAGAGGAAAAGCACCTGAGTTTCAGCCAGTTAGTGAAGGAGCAGTGGGGGTAGATGGATGGATTCTAGCAGCTGGACTGAGGTTGGGGATTATTTCGAGAGCATTTGTGTGTATGTGTGTGTATGTGAGAGCAAGAGAGACAGACAGAGGGACAGAGAGACAGAGCAGCCGTCTGCCTACAGAAGCAGGGAAATGGATCTCTGGCTTTGAGATCTGTGTGCAGACCTCCCAGCTAGCTACCTGTGAGTGCTGGCACCCAGCCCCTCCTGTCCCGTGTGCCCTGTCCTCTGTGTAGGCCATTCCTGTGGGGACAAAGATCTAGGGTGCTTCATTAGTTACCAGAAATGTGGGGACTCTGAGGGGGCAACATCCACATTTCCTGGTTCCCTGTTGTGAAAGGGCAGCTCTTTCCTTCCCCCCACCCCCCGATGGTTTGTGCTGTAGGAAAGCTGTGGTCTGAGCATCTGGGTCTAGTCCTGACCCTACTAATGATTGAGTGTGATCTTGGGAAATCCCCTTGGCTCTTCACACCACGCCTTCTTCGTCTATGAAATGGGCCTTTCAGACAGACCGTCTCTAGAAGGCCCGTAAAGCTGGGAACCAGGGAAGCAGCCCGCTCTACCTTTCTGCCTTCGTGCGCAGGTTCCAGTAAGCACTGTCCGCTGCCTCGATGATGACCACGTGTACAGGACCTGCAGCTGCTTTTACCTGTAGACAAGTGCAGGCAGAATGCAGCGTTGGAAACTCGTGCTGTCCGCCAGCGGGAGAATGAGGCCCAGAGGACGCGGTCGCGAGGGACGGCTTCTGAGTGGGACCAAGACCCAAGATGCTTCCCTCCTGAATCCGTGCTCTTCCTTCTTCACCGTGTGGCCTGAGGGTACCACTACGGGACATGACGGGACCCTTGTAGGGAAATTCGGAGACTGGCCTAGAGGACGGCTTATTAGTTTCTGCCTGAAAGAGTTGCCCGGCTCATTGTGAATGAGAACCCCGGAGCTCTGATCTGGGTACTTCAGGGTCTGACGTCCTTTGCAGCATTCCAAGGAGCGAGCGTTACATTACCAGCCACCATTCCCTTGAGTCCTCCAGGAAAAGGGGATACATACTTTTTGTTTGGTTTTGTTTTAGCTACGAAATGCAGTCAAGTGACAGGAAAGAGTCCCTGATCTAGATGTAGATATCAGTCGACAGGGAGAGGAAAGGGCTTTTCCTTGGAGGGTGAAAGCTGAATGAGAACAGCTGCCAGGACGGAGGCTCACTCATCAGAACAGAGAAATCCTAGACAGCTGCCAGGACCGTTTCCAACCTAGGAATTCTAAAACCCTCCAGGAAGCCAGAAAATATGGTAATGCAGGGTGAGGAAATACAGTCAGTATTCAGCTTAGAGGATGTTCTGGTGGGCAGCTACTTGCTTCGCTTGGCCAACAACCATCAAGCTTAGGAGAACGGATGCATGATTGTTTGTCGTCTTTGGGTCCACCTTCTCCTCTCTCGGGAGAGGAGATGAAACTTTGAAGAAAAGAAAGGTCTTGCCAGTCACCAGCCCCAGGGACTTTAACCCAAGCCATGTGTCTATACCACAACTGCCTCTCAGCTGGTTCAGAGAGAAAATGTTAGGAATTATCTGTCAAATGGTATATATATATATATATATATATAGTTGAACACATTTATAATTTTTAATTAGACTTTCTATCAAATGGGACCAAACCTATGTATGGGGCTGCTAGTCTGCTTCCGTCTAGCCAGGTCACCTTGTCTCAAAGCTCAGATTCGGCAGGACATGGGTTCCAATGAGCCCAGGGTCTCAGTTGTTGCCTGCAATCGCTGGAAGGGTTGCGTGTCCATGATCACTAACAGGAAATGGGCTGGGCATCCGCTCCAGAGCTGCTGTGGGAGACACCATCTCTAAACAGACTGTCTTCCAGGTATCAGGAGTCCGCAAACAATCAATTTCTCGGTGCTGCATGCACATGCATCCAAGAGTTGTGGGTGGTTTAGGGGAACATGCTCGCGACAGTATTAATGTCAATGTTAAGTATATTTCATATTTGATGTCTCATAGTTTTCAAATAAAGTGTTTTCCACGACTCAGATATTTATTTTTGGGCAAGCAGCAAGGTGAAAATTATGTTTCTCTGATATAGAACTACTTTGGTATTCTAACGCTTCTCAGCAATCTTTCTTGTGCCACCAGGAATTAATAGTAAAAAACCAGGTGGAAGTGAGTACTTCGAATTGTGCTGATCTACTAGGGGTAGAATATTAACTAACAACCAGAAAGATCTTGGGTGTTACCTAGTTGTTAGTTAATACCGTGTTTCGTCGACATTTGTTCTTAGCCCTCACCGTTAGGTGAAGACAATGGTAAACATAGGTGTTTGATACATTGTCACATACAATTAAAAATAAGTCATGCTTCCTTAAAGGAAAAAATGAAGCCCCCTCAATCTCGGGATCCAGCTGTATAGTAGAGTTCAGAGATTTCTCATTCAGTCTCTCATTTTAGACAGCTATAGATTTTTCTAGATGTTAATAATGAATACTGGGGTTGTACCTCCAAGAGCCCAAAAGTTTAGAACACAGTCTTCCCCCTATGAAGGTAAAGGTTGTTGCCTACCCAGGGTTGTTTTAAAGGTGTCATTTTATTGGTCAGAAATTATTGTCATTTTTTTAACCTGATTTGTCTTTTTTTTTTGTACAAATGTTTTGAGTATGAAATGAAAAAGTTTGGTATTTACACACACTTAAAAATACTCCTCTATTTTTATAGGCTCATAGATATTTGCTAGACGTGGCTGCAAGAAATCACACCTTCTAGAGCGGGGTGTGGTAGCACACACCTGTAATCCCAGCACTTGGGAAGCTGAGGCAGGAAGATTGCTGCAAGTTCGAGACTAGCCTGGGCTCTGTAGTGAATTCAAAGCCAGCATGAGCTGCATAATAAGACTCTGTCTCAAAAAAAGGAATCACAGCAGCTGCCCTTCATCTTTCTACACCTTGATCTCTTCAAATACAATACATAATTTCCAAAATGTGTTCCTCTGCTACCATCTGTCTCTTATTCATTTTAACACAGATCTTTCATTATAAAAGAGACCGAAGATGAACAGAGACTTGACTGGTATCTAGAGGTCAACAAGACCTAACTGTCCAGGGATGCTAAGAAACCCTACAAAGTGGTCTGCTTTCTTCTGAGGGCAGTTGAACCTTATGGATTTGGCAAGATCACCAAAAATTCTATTGCAGCAAAGTATGTTTTTCAGACAGTGTAAACACACAAAAAAATTCTTTTAACTCTTTAGCCCTGAAGGTTTCCTGGAGAATTACCGTTAATCTGTGCGCTTCTGAAGCCCGCGCCCGAAACCGAGCTGCGCATGCGCTCGATGGGCCTCAAGCTCCAGGAGCGGTCTTCATGGCACCCTGAGCAGAAGACAGAGGCATTAGGATGACTTGGGGGGCGGGCAGAGGGAAATGAATAGGAACGGGGAAGTTTCTGTAACTCGACAAACGGACAAAAGCCGAAAGAGTGAGAAGGAAGAGAGTGTGTGTGTGTACTTGCACGCACCTAATTAAAAGATGCCGAGCCAAGCACTGTGCAAAATGAAAAGAGTATATGTGTGACTGTGGGGACAGATGCGCCTAGTGTAGAACTGAGAGGTGTTTGATTCTGAGCACCTTTCATGCTAGCCTAAAAGGTGGCTGTAATTAAGGACTTCTGAACGGACGGGGGTAAGGAGTTCATCTGGACACATTCATAAAACCTGGTACATATTTTTAATGTGTATTCACACCCGATTTCACCCTTGTCTTAACAATGTGTAGATAAAATGTCTAGGTGTTTGCTCTTTGAACGCTGCATATTATATTTAGCCATCACCACGATATAAATAAGTAATTTTTTTGGAGACAGTTTCTCTACGTAGTTCAGGCTGGCCTTGAACTCACTGTGTAGCCCAGGCTGGCCTCGAACTCACAATTCTCCTGCCTCAGCCTCCAGAGTGCTGGGATTACAGGTGTGCACCACCACACCTGGCAATATAAATAATTTTAATGAATTTCTTTAAACTGTTTGTATTAATGAAATCCATTAATCTGTCCGAATCCTGGTGGGAACTGGTCTAGAACCCCCCTGATGAGATTCACACAGTAACCCTCACTAAGTCAACAGAGGGAGATCTTACTGCTCCTTCTGCCTCAGCTCTAATGTCATCCTCTAGGGGAGAGGGCGTTGCTGTCCCAGTTACAGCAAGTCCTTGAGGTGTATTTCTCCTGCTCTAGCCTGTTTCTCTTACGCAAAGTCTGAAAATCCTATAACTTCTGGAAATGCATGTTCTGAAAATACGTTCTACAAAATGCCTCCACAGAATGTGCTCTGAAATGTAAGTAAGTCTCATGTGCGGACTGTTCTTGTGGCTCCTTAAAGCCTTTTCTCTGTGAAATTGCCCTGTTTTCCCCATCAAATCTCACACTTCCAGGCGTGTCCTCCTCTCTGCTTGTGCTTTCTGTTTAAAGGCTCCTTGTTTGCACCAGGACAGCCTTTGTTTTGAGACGGAGCTGTATTTTATTAACCATTCCTGAACAGGGGAAAAGCCAAGGAAGTCAGTGCTGGGATGTAAGAACTGGAAGTCTTAAGAGTCCCCCTCACCTTGAAGAGTATCTCTGGAGAATGTCCCAAGGACTTGAAGGAGGCTATCGAAGTATTTTCTTTCAGGTGTCAGTATATTTGACAAGCTACTTCTTTCATTTGTATGAAAGAAATAATGCAGTCATCATGGGGAATGTACAGGGTGGTGGTGTTGCGTGGGAAAGTGGGTGGAGAGCGTGAGATACAGCCTGCATGGAAAGGATAATGGAGCTCTACGCTGAGCCAGGTATTTGCTGTCTCCCACTTGTGCCACCGACATTTCTACTCCCGCGATGCTGGATGAAGTCCTCAGTGCACACCACCTTCTTCTCCATCTAAAAATCTATCCGTTCATCAAGATCCACATCATTCTCCTACTCTCTCCATAGATAGTTCCCTAACTACCTCCAACCCATGTAAAACTTTATCTTCTGAGTCTCTCATGTATTTAATTTATTTTTTGCTAAATATAGGCCACTGCACTGCACTTGGATATATGCCTTTTCTTTCCCCACCAACTTTTGAATTATCAGGGGTAGAGGTCTGCTGTGGGGCAATAGCGGTCTCCCGAAAATGCGACACCTCCAAGTCCTGAGACTTGGTTGTGCTGAAATAATTTCTCCAGGTCTGCAACCATCGCAGTAACAAATTATCTGCTCCCATGGATGGTCTGTTGCATTCCTGGGAGAACTGTTTACTTACCTGTCAGGGTATTTTTAACCTGTGTGAACACAGAGTGCTTACAGCTTGTGGCTGATCTTCCAGTAGTCTAGACAAGAAATCAGGCCATTGTCCTTCAAAAGTTGAAGTCAGCTAGTCTTGACAATGGCAGGGAGTAGCATGCTAACTAGAGAAGGTCTTGCAGGTATAGCACAAGGCTGCTATGCTGTCAGAGTGCCGAGTTTGACGTAGTTACAGACAGAAGGGCAACAGAAGCAATGTTTCAACAAGACAAATTGATTCAGCACCACGGATAGCACCCTATATACCTTGCCCTTGGAGGACAAGGCCATTTATGCTGGAATCTACAACATTATTAGCGAGTTCAACTTCATCTCCAGAACTCTGGTTATTAAAGATAATATACTCCTTTCTAAAAATAAAGTCTCTGGGTAGCTGGAAGAGTATTTTTCTTCTTTACAGGATTTCTGAATATCACACAGCAAGGGCAGAAAGTAATTTTAGAAAGGCCCAGGAAACATGTTATGTGTTCAGATTTATGGTGTTTGTAGACTCAAGGCAGTCTGCCAGGAAAGACTTCATTCTTAAGAATCTCACCTCCAGCTGATCATTGCATCTTAACAAATAAGCTTTCTAAACAGCTCTCAAATATACCCACCTCTCCCCCAGCCCAATTTGCTTTGTGAACTCCATTCTTCCTCACCTTTTCCCCCAGTCACCACCCTTTCCTGTCTCTCCTTCAGTGCATTCTCCACACGGCCACACACCTTTCTGTGCCACGCACCAGATTATTTTTATATCTTTAGCAAGATTCACAAAATAATTCTCAAAGATGTTAATTCCTGCTCTATGAGGGGAGTGGTCATTTTCAAATATTTGTGAGACAAAATTTAAGAATTTATTTTATTTACTTATTCTTTTAACTACCAGATTTTCAAAATACTTTTGTGATTCTTCCTGGGTGGGTTAATTGTATAATAGTTGGTAATTCTCAAGTTACAAAACTCTTCTATTCAGAGACCACCTGTAATTTCTCATGAGCATTAGCTCTCTGTAGTAATACTACAAAGTCAAACTCAATAGCTTGAGATATAAGGCTTTCCATGAGATAAACTCTGCATAATTCTGCATCTCATCATTTTAATAGTTACAAAAATTGTGCATAGTTCTCTAGCATAAAATTATTTTTTTATATTTACATATGGCTAATAATACTACTTCTACTTGAAATTCTATTCCTGTCATCATCTGCATTGTGAAATCCTTTTCACCCTAAAGCATTGCTCAAATCTCTCTTCTCTGAACCTTTTCATGGTTTACCCAAGTGAAGTCAATTACACTTTCCTGAATGTCTTCTTCTCTCCTCCCCTCCCCTCCCCTCTCCTCCTCTTCTCTCTTTTCCCTTCTTTCCCTTCCCTTCTCTTCTTTGCTTCTTCTTCCTCTCTCTCGTTTCTCTCTTTCTCTCTGTCTCTCATTCCCTGTCTCTCTCTCTCTATGTATATATGGTAGATTCATATTTCTACACACATAATAGCCATTATACATGATGTATAAATACATGAATACTCATCGCGATATTTTGTGTTTGTGTATTTATCTCTTCTTCACTGGACAGTGGTTTCTTTAGAGGCAGTGCCTATGTGTAATTTATCTCCCTGATTTACTTATTTGAATCACATAATGGGATGCATATCACTGAATATGTTCTTGGGGCATATCAAAACAAATTTCCCTCACCTCACCTAGAGCTGAAGCCCAAGTTGTGCCATCACTCAAAGCAGAGAGACCCCGTGTGCTTATGAACAGCTGCAGTCTACCAGCTAGCTTCCCTGTGTCTGGGCTTCTCATTGCTGAGGACTCTGGTCCAAGGTCACTGTGCTTGGTTTGAAACAGTGGTTGAGGCAATGTGAGGTAGAGTCTTGTTCTCGTTTCCCTTGCCAAGCCATGGTCCCAATGTGGGCTGTGTCAGCCTGGGGGAAGGAGAGCATGTTTGTGCCCTCATGGCAGCAAGGATGAACTTCAGGACCCATGCTCCAGGCCAGCCCTAGCCACTGAATCTCTGTTACTCTGCCAGGTCATGTGGTGCTCCTTAGCTTGACCACTCTCAGCTAGAATAACTTCCCCTGGATGTATCAATAAGATATGAACATGCTGTTCTAAAGGGACATTTGTCTAGGATGTTCAAGCTAAAGCAGGCTTCAGACATGGGCTAGGGAGACCGAATCACATGTTTATCACTGAACTCCCTGGTACCACTGAAGTACAGGAGTGGGAAGGTGGAGGCAACGAGAACAGCCTTAAATGCTGGAAGCTACCTGGGCCACACCAGGACTCTCAGAACTGGTACGCTCCATAAACTCTGCATGTCACAGCACCCTAGTCTGATGCAATCATTATTGTCTGACATGGACGTATCATTAGGTGGGGTGGCATTTGGAATGGTGGTATGGGGAGGTAGGGATTACCCTCAATAAGGGGGAGAAATTCAAATGTGCTGGTGCATAAAGACCTATGATTTCACTATGGAAAGAGACCTTCTTTGGAGAAAATTCTCTTTGCTGGTTCGTGAAACCCAAACATTTTCAGAGTTCCTGAGTCAACAATGATAAATAATTAGTACACAGAATAAGGAAATGGAGGGTGAGCCACTGGGCCGGTGGGAGATATAACCAAGGACATTTTCAAGGGTTGGGCCTGCTCTGCTGGCCTGGAAAACCCAGCTTTCGTGGATGTAAGCAGCATATGGTAGGCATCTTTCTAAAACATAGCTGTTTCCTATTATACACCAGTTTAAAAAAATTTACCTTTAATATTTTGGCATCTTTTCATTCATTATTTTTGTTGTATACATAGAATGAGGTTTTATTTTTATGAAAATAGGGTCATGTTATAAATACATTTTTACCTCTTTTTTCTTACAAAATAAAATGAACATCTTTACCGGCCAGTGTGTGCGTGTGTACGCATGAATGTGGAGTGTATGGGAGAGAGTATTTACACACATACATACACAAAACATAAAATTAGTTTTCCCATAGAGTTAATACATTTCATTTCAGTTGGCTTTTTAAACATCCTTATTGAGGTTTGATGGTTTACAATATACTGAACCTATTTAAAGTATGTTTTTGTTGAATTTGACATTTATGCACACCCATGCACACCTATTGTGTAACCGTCGCCAGCACCAATGTGCTAGACAAATCCACCCCGGCCCTTTGTAAACTTCCCTAACTCCAGCTCTGCCATCAGCCATCAGCCGTAGGTCTGTAGATTCAATTACATTGCCTAGAATTTTTGTAAATAGAATCATATGATGTGTATTCTTTTATTATATGACCTAGTTCTTTCACCATAAATACCTTGAAATTTGTGTATTTGTCCATTTATACAACAATCCATTCCTCTGATCTTTAAACTTATCATTTTCAGATCTTTTGTTTCTTCACTGTCATATTTTCGTATTACAGGGTTTTGAGATTTGTGTGTTATAGATATGAGTCCTTTATTAGTTGCTATTATTTATACCTAGCTATCTCCCTAAAGCCTCATGCAATCGTAGACAGGACCATTGGAAGGTGGTTGGATTATAGGGACTTTTGGCTGACTTGCTGTTAGGAAGTGGGGCCTGGTCAGTGGGGCGTGGCCTGGAAGGGTTTGTCTCTCATTTCCCTCTTTCTTTGATCTCCCTTGCTTCCTGTGCACCATGAGGTGAGCAGCTTCCCTCCGCCCAGGCCTTTCCACCATGCTGTCAACCATGCAGGGACTAAAACTTCTACCACGTGAACCAAGATAAACCTCTCCTTCCTTTTGCTGGATGTCAGGTAGTTTGTCCCAGCAACAAGGAAAGCAACTAAGACATCAGTTATGTGACTTTCAAACATTTGCTCCTAGATTATGTTAACCATTTCATCCTATTTACAGTAGTTCTAGAAAAGTAGAATTCAATTTTGATTAAGTCCAATTTATCAATTCTTTTTCTGCTATGGATGGTACATCTGGCATTACGTCTATGATTTTGTATCTAACTCAAAGTCAGACACATATTCTCTGAGGTTTTCTTTCAAAGGTTTTAACATTTTAGATTTAAAATTTGGATTATAATCAGTTTGAACTAATAACTGTACATGATGTTAGCTAATTTTTGACCTTTCCAATTTGCATTTATTTTCTGTATATTAATCTTAAACTCAGACCATACAGATTCTTCAATTTTATTCTTTCTCAAATTAAATTTGGCAACTTTTGATCCTTTCTGTTCCCATATGAATTTTATAATCAGCAAATCAGTTTCTACCAAAACAATCTTATGATGATAGACCTTTAAGATTACTTAGAAGTAAATCTCTCCACTTATTTAGCTCTTCTTTAATTGTATAAGACAGAAATGGTCTGAGAATAACGACAATTTTACCTACTTTTTTTGATCTGAATCTCTTTTTTATTTGCCTTCTCCTGTAACACTAAAACTTGGAGTATGATATTGAAGAGAATAAGTGAAGTACTGCTATCTAGTTTCTGATCATGTTGGGCAGTTTTTCACTGTTGAAAGTGGTTTGGCTGTAGGTTTTACATAGATGCCATCTGTCTGGTTGAGAAATCTCTTTTGTATTTTGCCGAGAGGTTTTTATTTTTTCAAAATTGAGAATGCATGTTGGATTTTGTCAAATGCTTTTTTGAATCTATGAGAATGATCACATTTTTTCTTTTCGGCCTGTTAATATAACAAATTATATTGGTTGATTCATTTTTCCATGTGTTTTTAATACATAATAGTTACATGCATTTTGGGTAACGAGTACACATATATCTCATTTCTTGATCATTTTAGAGGGATGCTGGGAATGGGACTCAGGGCCTTATATTTGCTAGGCAAGCATGCTACCACTGAGCTAAATCCTCAACCCCTTCTTTACCATTTTTGACCCCTTTAATTGCCCTTCCTGCTCTTTCTCCCCATTCCCCTAATTCTCTTATTCTTCCCCCAAAATTGATTCTTGAGTGTTAAACTAACCTTATGTTATTGAGGTAAACCCCACTTAGTCATACTTTATTACCTTTTTAATACATTTTTGCGTTCGATTTTCTAAAGAGTGCCAATAGTTTTTGCATGTGCTGATGAGAGATAGCGGTCTGTAGTTGCTTTTCTTGTACTGTCTCCATTTTGTTATCAGAGTACTTGGTATGATGGTAAATACTTAAAATTTAAAAATTATTACAGCAAAAGACACGTTGCAATGAATGTCCCTCAAAATTCTCCCCCTTACTTCAAGCACACTTACCTCATCGTTCTTGCCGCTTCCTACAGTGGCTCTGGAGTCCTCTTTCCTGAGAATCTCTGGCTGTACTGTTCTGGCTGCCTCAAGGCCCTGAATGGATTCAAAATGTTTCCCTTTCATGGTCATTTTGACCCTGAGGAAGAGCCAGAAGTCACACAGTGCCAGATAACGTAATTAAGGTGGATGAGGACACAGCGTCATATTTTTACGAGCTGCCTTTGCTTTGGATGGCGCTGGGCAGCAATGTCTACCATACATATATATATATTTTATCAGATCTTGTAAAGACACCGAAGGATTCCAGAATTGCTTCTGAAAATAGCAAGAAGGCTGGAATAAGTGTGTTCAAAGTGAGGGGATTTTGAGAGAGATTAAGGGCAATATGTCTTTTACTGTAATATGTTTTTAAAAGTTTAAACATTCACTGTGTATTTTGATCCTACTTTGTGATGCTGGCCTTGTGGGTTAGGAAGTTCCTTTTTCTGTTTATTTTTCTGGAAGATTTAGAGTAGAATTCACCTTCCAACAAACTCATTGGCCTGTTTATCTTTTCCTGTCTTTTTGTGTCAAGTTAAGCCTCACTTTTTTGGAAATCCCCATCTTGAATCCTTAGATTTTTACATCTTTCTTAGGTGAACATTGTCATAATCCACCAGTTTCCTCCTTTCATTAGCTCACATTCATTAGGTCACTTTTATAACTGCTTTATAATTATTATTAATTTTCCTTGCCAGTCTATAACCTTATAAAGCCAGAGTCTTTCTCTTGCTTCTCACCACTGTCTCCATTGTCTAATAGACCTGGCTCATAGTAGGCCTAGGAAACCTCTTTGTTAAGTCCATGTTTTTAAATCAAATGTCCTGTTAATTATTCGATCACAACATTATACAAAAGTATATATAGTTTTACACGAGACAAAATTGTATTAAGAACATTATTGGACAAGTTAATATTGTACCACTCATATTTCCAGAGATGAACTCTATATAGTCATCCTTTATTTTTTAAAACTTGTGGTAGTGTATACTGCTGGTTTCTCTTTGGTTTACTTTAGTATTTTTATCAGTATTAGTAGTGATTCTAGTCTGTTACGTGTGCATGTGTTCAGATTCATAACTTTTTAAAGGAATTTATGCTGGCTTCTCGGAAATAAACAGATATTTTCTATCCAGCAAGTCTTGAATTAAAAAAAGCTATAGAATATATGTTGCTTGAAAATCTGAAACAGTATCTCGACCCCTATGTTAAGGGAGGTATTGTCAGTCAGTATTCTCAACTTTTCCTGTGTTACACTTTTCTTTTGATTTCTAATGGTTTATATTTTTGTAGAAAATGATTTATTTTGTTCATATTTAAAATATTTAGCAAAAATTTTTGCAACTTACCCTCTATTTCTTTTCTCTAGTCTGTGATTGTATCCAATTCCTTGGATCTAATGTTTTGAATTTGTGTTTCTCCTGTTTTCTTTACCTTAATCAGGGAAACACAGGATTTACCTGTTTGTGTGTGTGTGTGCGCGCGCGTGCACGTTGTAAGCAGCAGCTACTAAACAGCAGTTAAGAGACAGAGGGGGGCTTTAAACCCAGACATCCTGGATTGTCACTCAGGTTTCACGATTTAGTAAATGTGTAATCTTGGGCAATTTTATTTTCAGCTCAGTTTAATAATCTGTAAAATAATGTTAATTCTAAAAATACAAAAAGGGCTAATAGAGCAACCATTCAATCACTTTAGTTATAATTATTATGTCTATTCCAATAATGTTATCTTTATTATAGTCCTACTTTCTTAAACATTCTTACTATATAAATCCTGTTAAGAATGTTAATGTTCGTATTTCTTATTTTATACCTTTTTTTTTTTTTTTTTTTGGTGCTGGGGATCGAACTCGGGTCCTTGTGCTTGCAAGGCAAGCACTTTAACCACTGAGCTAAATCCCCAGCCATTTTATATCTTTTATACGGACTGTTTAATGTTTTCTTTTCCTCTGTGGAAAATCTCTTTCAGGAAGTATGTGTTCGGTCTCATTATCATTTTACCAGCCTGCTTTATACTTTCTGAAAAATTTTTCATCCAGTTCAAGTATTACTTGAATAATTTTAAACATTCAAGAAGTTGAGGATTTTGTTGAGTTTTATATTCTAATGGTGTCATTAACGTCAGTCGCTTGCAATCGTGACCGGGCTGCGGGATCTCTGCTGTTGTAACCACTTCAGAATTCGCTGAGGTTTTCTTTACAGCCAGTCATTTGTTTTCAGTTCCCCAAAAGCCAACGCAGGGACCAAAACTTATGCAATGAACTCAGGAAGCTGGGAAAGAGGAGCGACAGGGGTGCAAGCAAGGAGAAAGAAAAGCGTGACACCAGGTGCGTTGCCAAGGGTTACCCCTGTGGGCACCCGGATCTTGGCCTTCCTCAAAGCCTCGTGGACACTCCCGGCTGCTCTCTGCGAAGGGCTGCAGGCTGGGCACGCCGGGCACCGCCTCCGCTGGACCTTCGTCTCTGCGGGCGGGCGCACTGGGAGCAGCAGAGTGGAGTGACAGAGCTCAGCATGTGGGTAGGCACTATGATGAGGGCTGGCGTATTTGATGTCTGGCCACGGCCCACACCCTGGTTCCCAGACTCGGCCCCCTGACCCTAACCTCATACTGCAGGAGGGAAGAAGCAAAGGAGCGCCTCACACTCAGATCCCATCCCGAGCCCCACCTCCTAACCCCTCGCCGGGAGGGGAGGGATTCAACCACAGGCGTGGAGGATGTGACCCCTCAGTCTGCAGCGGCAGCCACACTGTGCGCCACAGCCGCCACCCTGGCCGCAGCGGTGCCGCTGGCAGCCCGAAGGGCCCTGGTGTAGGAGGGTCTGGCGCTATCCGTTGTGAAAGCGCGCCGGCAGTAATGGTTTATTTTTTAAGGACCGTTGGGGCAAGGCTTCTCGTCTTTGCTTCTCATCTTGTCCTGAGGAGAAGCTCTGCCCCTCCCAAGGCGAAGACCTTTATTTTTATTTATTTTTTATCTTTTTCAGACACCTTTATTTAGGCTCGTATAATAGTACTGACATGTCATAAGAAATAGAAGTATAGTTCTATACTTTCTTCTTATCTAACAAATGGTCAATAATCATTAATATTTATTTGACTATGGGCTTATTTTTTCTCCCTTTTATTATTATATGTTTGTGATACACAATAAATATGCTCATCGCGCGGAGTGGGTACCTACACATGTCGTATCTCCATCCTTTTTACTTCTCCTTCCCCTCCCTCCACCTTCTCCCATTCCCTTCCTTTCGACTAGGAGTTTCTTTATGTACAACTGGAATGTGAAGAAAACTCTCTTTAGCATGATAACTAGATAATTATGAATTAATTTAGATACAACAGATGCATCCCAAAATCAGCAGCATTAGTAATTTCCTGAAAATATGTTGTCTTTTTTCCCATTATTACAAATCATAACACTGACCTGATATAGCAACTTCTTATCTAGAAATGATCACACTGTAAAAAAATTATATTTGTAATGTATGATGAGAGGAGAAAACTTGATTGCCTGGCCTTAATTAACAGCTGTGGTGGATTTATTATTGTGGTCAACTTGGGCAGGAACGCCCAGCTGGATGGAGTTGGTGAGGTTCTGGGCGTAGAGGATCCACCTGAGGATTGTTGCCCACACAGCACAGAGGAGAACAGGGGGAGGAAGATGGCGCCGGCTGTTTCCCAGGAGAAGCTCTGTTGCGGCTGGTTCTCCAGAAGGGAACTCGGCCGTTCTCATCGCAGGAGGAGCTCGGGGCCTTGCTGTCATCGAGGATGGCTGCTGTGCACTTCAGGTGAGCGCTGGTCTTTATCTCCGCTGTGAGCGTCGTACCCTGGCTCCAGTATAGATTTCTTCAGCCTCTTAGTGCAGACATAGACTTACGTGGGACGGTGCAGTGGGCTCCCAGCCCTGGATTGGATCTTTCGGGTCTCTAGTGCATAGGTGGATGTTCTGCACTCTTCCTGCATTTGGTTTGTGTGTGTGTGAATGTTGTAATTTTACTCGTCTTGTATTAAATTGCTCTCTTGGAAACCATTGACTCTAGAAAAGTAACTAATACAACAGACCTGTATTTTTTTCCCCTTTGGTGCAATGTAAATCACTATTGTACACTATTCTGCTTCTCAAAAACCATTTCCCCAGAAACTTTGGATAGTCCCAGTGCAATATGAATTGTGGCAAGTGGAGAACATACCATTAGAAAAACAGAAAGGGGAGCTAAGTAGAGTATATAAAGAACATCTAAAAATATTTAAGACAGATGATGGATTAACACGGCTACTGGTAATTGGGGATCTTATGTAACATAAGATGTTACAGATGGTAGGCATTACGGATATGAAAGGTCTTACTTTGACAGACTTAGCCAGTGTTTTTAATAAATTTCCCATTCTAGCCTCAGACAGAGTTGAGCTGTTTGAGAAGCAGCCGTGCGTGGTGTGTTGACTGAAACTACCTGTTATTCGCACACCCCTGAGCCTCCAGATAGCCAGGTGCTACTTGTGGAATTATGGTTTTCTGTCTGCCCTTCCCAGAGGGTTGTCAGAAGAGTGTCTCTGAATCCCTGAGGTCCTAAGTGGTGATGAAAGACTCTGGATGAAGAGGGGAAGCTTTCAGTGGAAAGATCTTTCCTGTCTCCTCCTGAACTATGTCACTTATGTGTTCATTGGGCAGCTACTGACTCACTTATCTCAGACCATGTGTTGTGGCCAAGAATGTGGTTAGGAAAGACAGAGAATTCATATGGTACTTGGGAGGGTATAAAAATATGATTCAGTTCAACAATTAATATGATAGAGATAAACATGATGATTTGCAGCAAGAAGGATGGTGTTATGGTTTAGATCTAGATGTCCCCAAGTGCCTCGGGCACTCATAGGCTAGGCTTTTGGAAGGTGACTGGATGATGGGGGTGTAGAGCTGACTTGTTACTAGGAGGTAGGGTCTGGTGGGCAGGGGTGGTCACTGTGGGGGTGACCTGGAAGACTTTAGCTCCCTTCCGGGTTCCTCTCCTGGTGCTGTCTGCTTCCTGGATGCCATGAGGTGAGCAATGTCCTTTTGCCCAGGCCCTTCTGCCATGCTGCCCTGCCTTGGAACTGGCTGATTGTGGACTGAAATTTCTACAAACGGTGAGCCACAATAAACTTCTCTTCAAAGCTGTAGACATTGGGTATGTATTTTGTCTCAGCAATGAAGAAAGTAATGGGCACACACACTTCCTTGTTTTGTTCAGAGTTATTTTACATGTACTGTGTGTCTGGGAATATACGGATAAACAGTTCAGGGGCTTTTTCTTTAAAAGCTCAGAATCTAGCAAGGATGATTCTAGTCAAAGAAATGACCAAGTCCAGTCCCATCAAAGACAGAACAGAGATTCTGATCATAGCAGACTTGTTTTCATTTGTTCTTTTTAAAATGTTATTGGTACGCTTTTGATACACATAATGGTCATGGGGGTGTTTGTACCTGTACATAATACATCATGATCTTTTTTCCCCCATTCCCCCTTCTCCGTTCAACCCTTCTTCCCCTCCTCACTGGGAAAAGCTTTGTTTCCATTTCATTCATTCTGAATCCTCCCATCTCTGGCTTCCATGATGACCAAATGTTAGGAAAGGCAGGCACACCCACCCTCCTCATTAATTGCTGGAATCTTCTCTTCGATCCATGTTTCCCAAGTCACGCACTAACCCAGCAGCCATAGCAGTCATGAGAAGGTGCACATTTGATATATCAGTGGTTGGAAACCTCTCCATATCCCAACACCCTTGTATCCTTTTACCTTGCTCTCCAGCAGCTTCTCACTAGATTCTTATCTTCTCTCTCACTCCTGAATGAAAAAATAAAACCAGATGCTCAGGCTGTGTGAAATCTCTGGGAGAACCATGTGTTCCTGTCTGCTACCTCTACCTGGAGCAGCTGCCCCTCATCCACTGCCCTTTAGTCTTCAAAGCTCATCTCAGCTGCCATCCTTTGGGGCAACAACCAGGGGACATTCCTTGACATTCCATCAGCCTCACCCTGCAGGGTTGTGCAGTGGACAGCGAGCCTCTTTTATCAAGTGCATCTAGACACACCGTCTGATTGCCATGGCAGGCTGCCGAGGATCACGATAGTGCCTCTCGATCACTTCCGGATGGTGGCCACTTCCCATAAGGCTTCTATCATGCACGAAGTAGCCTTGCTGAACTTCCTTTGCAGTCTGTGAGAAATGAAGACCTTGCAGCAAGGGAGAAAGGCAGCAAATCATCCTTACTTTTACACCTCAGTCTCCGCCACACAGTCGCTGGCAGCTCCTGGCATGGTCCATCTCCATCCGTCTGATAATGCCTGCGGCACTGCCGTGGTAGCACTGCCTGTCTAGATGCAGCGTTGCACAATAGGTGGAATGCAAGTGCTGCTTTTGGGCCCGTGGCGCGTCCTCCTCTGGACGTGCCACGCTTGTGCGCAGGAGTAGCTGGTCACCAATGTGCAACAATGTGTATTGAGTTCAGCCCACGACTGGTACCTTTCAGGATCTGATACTTGACTGATCTGTTAAACTGTAGTAAGGGCATTGAATGAATGATTGAACAAAACAAGACAATTTTATCTTTTAAAATCATTTTTATTTGGGGAGTTTAATCTATAAATGACTGGGCACATTTTATTTACTTAATCTGTCAGAGTGACACTTCTCTTCATTAAATCAAGAAATTTTAATTAACTAATGAAGACTTCACGGGCTTTCTTCATCTTTTTATGTTCACATTAGGGTAGGCCATTTTGATGACAACTTTTATAGCTATACTTAAATACTTCTGATAGATTTAGAAAACTTGCAAATAATAAGGGATATTTCATCTTTATTTTATCATTCATGACATATCCAATTTAGCCTTGTGGCAGTTGTCCAAGCTTTCTGTGTCTTCTTTTATTTCTTTCCACCCATCTGTACTTTACTTAAGAAGAAAGCTTAAGGTACCAACAGAACAGAGTTGTAAATTCTGTAGAATGCAGATACAGGCCCATAAAGGAAGTTGGTATTTCCCTGCTCTGATGTGTGGGGTGACACTGCCCCAAGTGGCCACCACCCACTTGTATCACTGCTACATTGATCCAGACACATGTCCTGGGGCAGAAGTGCCCTGTGGTGCTGTTCCTGGGAGGGGTCATTCTGTCCACCCTAGTGGTGGGAAGACTATTTCTCTAAAGGGACACTGGTTAAGTGATACTGATTTGTAATCAGTTTGCAGTCAGCCAAAATATATCTTGTTTGTACCTTGCATTTGTTTGATTCTAGTCTGCATTTTGGATCTACTCATTCATTCATCAATCAAATCTTTGCCTACTCTTTGCACTCATTCGTTCATCCAATCCAATGTTTGCCTACTCTCTGCACTCATTCGTTCATCCAATCAAACATTTGCCTACTCTCTGTTACATTCCAAGTGCTGCAATGGATATAAATTGGAAGCAAAGCAGAAGTTACTTTCTGCCCCCACAGATCTGGAAGCAGTGACTAAACCTTCCATATATTTCTTTTCTGTGCTATTTTCCATCTTCCCTCCAGGATGTGTGGTCCAGCTCTGTCTTATCCTGATCTTTCCTTTCACCATGTGACGGTGACCTACCTCCTGCTGCCAGCTGGAGCCCTGTCTGCTCTCTGATGTCTTCAAAACAGTGTGCCTCAGTGTGGAACTACCTGTGTTACTAAAAACATGTCAGATTCTCCAAAGCAAGGATGAAAGGTGCATCTCCTTGTGGGAAAGGCCAAGTGGCCTCTTGTCCCCCATCTGTCCTTTGAGCTGCTCTCCACGAGAGCTTGATTGGCACAGCTGGAGTGTGCTTAGCTTTCCTAAGACACACCTGGAGGTGGCCTGCGTCCAAAGTCACTGCACCCATGAAGACATAGATCTTTGGGGACCTGAGCCCACTGCATAGACTGAGCTCCAAGGACCTTGGTAGCTAGAATGTTCGATCCTCTGAGCTGGAAAGATGCAGCAGGCCCAGTGTGTGTCTCACCTGCAGGCAGGAAGGCAAGATGCCCGTGGGGAAGTGACTGCCCAAGGGCTGAGCCATGATCAAACTCAACTGCATCTTGTCAAAATACTGTCTTTGAGCTGAAGTGTTCATGTTGGCCACACCTCGTGGGCAGGAGCCCATCTCCCCCGAAGGGGCAGACATCCCCTTCCAGTACCCTCAGAGAGAGGGTCTGGTCCTCAGACAAGAACTAGAACGGGCAAGGAGGACCTTAACTTGCAGCCATGGTGACTGAGGTTTAGTTGTCTTGAATCTACACACTGATGCACACACACGTACAGATGTGTGGGCCCCGGGAACGAAGTCCCAGGAGGGAGTGTAGCCCTCGTCAGGGCTGGAAAGGACTCACTGTAGTTCTGGCAGGACTTACTGTGCAAACCACAGCTCTCCCGCTGGCTCACTTCCCAGTCTAAGATGCTGCGTGAGGCGGCTGCCTGGGAAAGCAGACACTTGCCCTGGGAACGTGAAGACAGCGTCCTTCGCCTGCAGATACGGGAAGGAAGTGACACATTTGCACTCCCCTCCTACTCCTGTCTATGGGGCTCTTGACTCTCTTGGGTAGGCAGGGAGCTCTTTGAAATATGGAAAGCAAAATGCTTTTCCTGTGGTATGGGGTCCCCTGGCCCCAAGTTATTAAAAGCTGCCTTTGCCGTATGTAGATGCCCTTTTGAGGGCATTCACTGGGTTATGGGGGAAGTAAACAACTTCCAAGTGGTCCATTCATACACCTCTTCCTCTAACTTTCTCATCACTCGTTTTTCCATCTCGTGCCTTTCAGCCAAAACCTCCCAGCTATTTTTGAGCTGGTGGCACTCTTATTGCTGCCGTGGTGGGCGGATAGGCAGTCGCTCTCAGCTCTGCCCACAGGGAGGGTTTCATTTAGCACTTTTACCTCCGGACCCCTCAGTGAGGCTGTGATGTCTCAGCCACCCACTTTTTTGCAATTCCAGCATAACAGATGCACACATCCGTGAACTAGTCTCGAATTGTCTCTTGTTTGATCAGCTGATCATGAGAAATACCTCAGAAGGCTCTGGCTATGGATGGAGGGCGGGAAAGCAACCAGAATCAGTTCTGGAAGAACTCGAGTCACCTGGTTATTTGTACCTTCTGGACCTGTCCACGCCTTTTCTACCATATGCAATTTCAATTTTTGTTAAGTTTGCACCGTGCATGACCTACATTATGGCGAGAAATATCAGATGATGCTCAGCTCACTGGCAGGTTTGAGCCACGTGCTTGCAAGCTGTCCCTTGCTGGGTCTATTCAGTCCTACCAAATCCGGTAGCAAGCCAGAGGCTATTTCTCAGAAGGACAGCAATCCAAAAGGATGGCAAAGATTTACTCCCAAATTCTAGAAGTCTACATTGTGATTCTGCTGTGGGCGTTTTCCAGAGGTTCTATATAATTTCTCTGTTTTGCATGGGTATTTCAAACATACTTGGATCTGTTGGATCATAAGGAACGTGCAGTAGACCAACTGTTCCCTGGACTTGCTGCTGAGTCTTCTACTTCCCTTTTCTATGCTCAAATCTGGTAGCGTTAGTGGTGACTAAAGATAGTTCGCTCTCAAATATGCTATATACCGTGTCTAAAATGGCCCCCAAACTTGGCACCTCTTTTTCTCCCCAGGTAGTGAAAAGTCCATTGATGTTTATTTTACCTTATGGGGGATATTTTCTCATGGTCCATACTAGTTTAAAAACTTTTTTGAGTCTAAGATAGTGGGGTTTATCTCTGCCGATTAGTTCACACATGTCCTTCTAAGGCATCCAAAATACTGTGGCTTTCCACTCCTAAAATCTAATGAATACGAGGTCCTCAGTATCTTAGACCTATCTGAAGCTTTGTGGGATGTCAGACGACTCCGTGGGTGGGTAATGGACGTGGTCTTCAGGCTTGTCTGCAGTGGTGCACTGTGGGATGTGGGGAATGGAAACCACTTGGTTAGATAGTGCTTGCAAACTGATATGGAGATGAAGGGATTTTCTGTGTCGGCCGCTTTATACCACATGCTCGAACGTGAGTTGGTTTGCTTCTATTGAGAGGGCAGCAGTTAACATCAGACTAAATTTATATAAGTTGGTTATTCTCTAAGACCCTTCTAACTGCTGCAGAGGATGCATCGCATCCGTGGGTTGAATGGACTAGTGGTACCTAATAGTTTGGCTGAGTTAAATGGGTATGTAAGAGGCAACACTTCTTCCACTTCTGTCAAGTCTTCGAGGGTATCATTAGTCTCTGCAGCTGTGCAGTACTGATTCTTGTTTATAGTCTGCACAGGGAGGAAAGTTCCAGGGATGTGTACTGAGCTCTTACTAGCCTAGCAGTCGCGTGTCTATTCCAACTTTAAGTTGGAGAAAGAATAAGCATGGGGCAGATCCTGGACTAAATAAGCCCACTGGGCAGTAGAATCGAGGCAAGACTTCATCAAGTACTGCCCTTTTTAACTGATTAAACGCAGTAGCCATTGAGGTCCCCAGGAATTAGCGTCGGTTGAGAGCCAGTGGTTAGTAACTGCCGAAATGTCTGAGCACTCTAAGCATGGTCACTCCGGCAAGTGGCTACCGTCCCTTTTGGAGCTGCCTGGCGAAGATTGGTGGCGTGTTCTCCACGCAGTGGCTTGGGGTTCTTTCCCAAGGATCCCGGGTCTCCCTTCAATCAACAGTTTCTGTGTCTGTGAAGCAACTTAGTTCCAGAAATTGGGTGTGTGTCTCCGTCTGCCCACCGTGGCAATGAATTTTAGGTTTTGTTTCATTTTGCTTTTTTGTTTTTGGATATCAGATGCAATAGAGTTTTTCCTTGCAACATTTGATGCCCTACTAGATCTGTGTACCCACCAGAGATTTTTGTGGGCCAGGGCATGCTGACTGCTCAGTTTGGTGTGGACATTTACTTGTTTCCTCAAGAGCCCCTGGTCCTCATTCAAATAAGGAACCCACTGCAGTGGTCACATTTACCTCATTTATAGCAGATCTACAAAGACAGTAACCACAGTTTTTCAAGGAGGTGATTTCCTTACTAGAGCATTTGTCAAAGTCTTGGTAGAATGTTTTTCTGGACCTCATCATGAAACATGGCTGGCCGGGAGGCTGTGTGGATCACACATAATAAATTCGGTCTGACATCTTATCCCTCTAAGCACACGGAGAAGCTGTGGTACTTCTTGCCCACTGAGTGTAACCAGGACACTGGCCAACTCTTCCTCAAGGGTCACACGGAAAACATTTCAGACATGCAGACTATAGGGTCTCTGTCGCAACTATTCAACTCTTGTTATAGCATGAATACAGCCACACACAATACATAAATGATGAAATATGACTGTGTTCCAAAAAAACTTTATTTACAAAAGCAGTAAAGTGGCCCACAGACAGGAGTTTACCACCCTCAACTGTAAGCTGCTGCTGGGACACAGTTTCCGCCAGCTTGCCAAGGTGGTTGTCAGAGCCACCTTTAGAGGCACGGGCTAACGTGTTACTTCGGACATTCGGTAATATCAGTAAACTTGGCCCAGGCTAATTGTTATATTAGACTTTTCTCGGTGAAACACCCATAAAATCTACTGCCACTCATGTCCGCCAAGCTTTTGCCTGTATATATTAGCACAATTTCAAATATTTTTGGCATAAGCCACTTCTGTCCGGACCTTAGTGTAGACCTGTATCTCTAGAGCATCTGAAATACGGCTGGAGTGCTGGGTCCTTTGGAAGAAGGAGCAGTTATGGTGGGATTTGAAGAGATCGCTCTCCCACTTTTATGGCATCTAACCCAGGTAAGGTTATGACAGAGTTTTCAGGTGAAAGAAGGCTAGTCAGAGGCACCATAGGACAAGCTAATTTCAGTGGTAAGGGAAACTCATAAGAACACAGAAATTCAAGATGGTCAGTTTTGTTGGGTCCAGTCAGGTGTTCTTATTCCAAGTTTCCTTATCCTCATCTTTCGCATTAAATGTCCTGATGTTCATGTGAGAAACTTGGAAAGAGTCTAAACTCAATTGCCATGGAAGGCTGGCAACTTGCACAGTAAATTTGGGGTTGATTTTTAGCAATACCAGTCCCCTGGCTATAAGAAATAAGCACATATTTTGGGGCTGTTTTGGAAGCTCCCCGATCCCCAGTCTGTGACTTGTACTAGTAGAAGAAAGACAAAAACTTGTCGTTTTCTTTTTGCAATTACTCAAGTATATTAAGAAGGATCTGTCTCATTCCAAAAAGTAGCAAAGAGACCAGTGAAACCTGGGAATCAGGCAGGTTGTTGGAAGAAGGACATTTGTGGCAGTCCTGAAAGGTGAGTTGTTAACAGGGCAGGTGGAGAATTCTGGGTGAGGTGATTGTCCTTAGGGGAAGGAGTTAAGACATGTCAGCATGAGTATCAGAACAGCTAAGTCTTGGGAGCGACCTGTACCTATCAACAGAGGAATGGGTCAGGAAAAGTGGTATTTATACACAATGGAGTACTACTCACTCATAAAGAAGGATAAATTTGAGTCACTTGTAGGAAAATGGAAGAATCGTGAGGCCATAATATTAGGTGAAATAAATCAGACACAGAAGATTAAATAGTTCTCGGCTTCTCTTATGTGAGAACCCCAAAGTATAAATCATTTAAAGAGTAAAATAAAAGACAGAGGATAGGAAGCAAGGAGATAGACTGTGTAGATGGGAAGGGGATCTGGGAATGGGGAGACAGGAGGGAGAGGAGGGGAAGGGGACGTAGAAGCAAAAAGGATCAAATGTGGTATGGCTACACAGCAGCTCCTCACGATGAATTTCCTCACTCTGCTTCACAGACAGGTACTGATAAAAGGCGAAACACAACATCATGGACACCTGTGCATCTTATTATAGGTTATAGTTCAGTGAAGCTGTTAAATTATGTCCTTTTCAAGGAAAAAAAAGTGTAGATTCAGTAAAACACCATCAGTACAACCTCACCTATTACAGTACTACTTAGAAAGGTAAAAGATACAATCCAGTGACCTTTCGGGACTCCTGCTATGTATATAAAAGGATGATGACACTTATCTCATGAAGAATTGTAAAAATCATTAACTGATGTTGACCAGATTAACAAGTGCCAAGTGCTGTACACACTGCTTTGTTTTTAGTTATCAAATAAGGCAATTATGTCAGGTTCTTGTCTTGCCAACCAGCTGAGGGTTCCTTTGCTCAGTTCAGATTGAAATTGTGAATCGGCCAAGTGCAACTCTGCTAGCAGTCCTGATGTCACCAGATAACAGTTGACATGGCCAGGTGCTAGGCTGCTGCCGCTGGTCTTCATTGGCTGCTGGTCTCTGGACTCCTCAGTGTTAACAGTTCTGCTTATTCTCAGATTCACAAGACTTTTGGAGCCCACACCACCCAAGAAGTAAATCACGAGGAGGTTTACAGGACAGCAAAGTCTTTATTCTAACAGGGCTGCGCTGTAGCATGGGGGTGGGGTGGGCATCAGTACACAGGAGAAAGCCCTCCTAGACTGAACCCCAAGGCGTGCCTGGGAAGTGCTGAGTAGGTGGCAGCTTGCACACCTGATTCGATGAGTCTGGGAATCTTCTCGAAGGCTTCCTGTGAGTGCCGGGTTGGCAAATAAGGGACCCAGATCGCTCCCTTCCTGATCTTAACTGCTCCGAGGTGTCCTCTCTGTTCCCGAAATGTGATAGTGTTGACTGAAGTGGCTGGAGTGGGGAGGGGCCCCACAGGGCCTGGCCACACTTGCATTGCGGGGGAAAAGGGTGGCTTCGTAGGCGGGAAGGACCCTGAAGCAAACCGACCCACATAGACAGCCCCGGCCAAGCCACAACCCTCCATGGCCAGGGCTGGACACACGAGAGAGGGAGGCGCTTCTCTCTGTCTCACTCGGGTCTGAGTATGTTGCTGTTGTCTGAATTTACCCCTAACCTCTTGGATTGGGGCAGTTAACTTACATGTGATTTCATTTACGTATATGTGCCGTTCCAGGTTTTAGGTGGTCGAGCTAGTGTGCTGATGAAACTGTATTTTGCATGTAAATCGTGCTTAATTTAATCCGTAAGCTACGAACTGATGACAGGTGGGTTTGCTGCGGTGTGAATGTGGTTTTGTCCTCTCTGAGATGCCTGTAGAAGTCTGTTTGGTGGCAGCCTTCGGAAGTAGAGCCTGGAAGAGGAGACGAGGTCGTTGGGAGGAGTGAATTTCTCTCCCAAGGGAACAACTACGTTCCTCAGGCAGCTTGAGCTCTCCCCGTCATGGGACTGGGTTAGCCCCAGGAAGGCCTCTGGCACTTCTATCTTTTCTGAACACGCCTGTTCAACCTTGCAAATTCCACCATGTTGGTGCAAAGGAGGAGAAGTTGAAAAAAGGAAGTCGGGACCAGGCCGCGTAGGGTCAGTGGAGAAGCCAGCCTAGAGGTCGCCAGGCCTGGGAACAATCAGAAGCCAAAGGGAAGGAGGAGGGGAGGGAAACCAGTGTGAGGGCTACAGCCTGCCCGGCAGCCGGGCTCACCGCCGCCCGGCCCTGCCCATGAAATGCGGTTATGCGTGTTGTCCTGCAGGCCAGGCGCAGGCCTCGTGTTGGACCCTCAGCACCGTGTATTCCTTTCAGGCCTGTTCTTTGATGCATTCAGAGAATTCCAACCGTCTTCGCATTCCGCAGTTTAATCTGTGGTCCCCCACAGGAACTGGGGTGAGGAAAGGGCCCGGAAGCTAGAAGCAGCAGTCCCGGGTCTCTGTTCTTATGCAGGCCTGGATCTGACCTTCCACCTTTGCACCTGGCTCCTGATTGAATTGGTCACGGAGACTGGACGGTGTCATGGCTGACAGGGGCGCCGGGTCGGGTCTCCTAGGTTCAGGTCGGGTCTCTGTTACCCTCCCACTGTGCAGCTTCGGTTATGCGGCTTAACATCCGAGCACCTCTGCCAATTCCCTTTTCTTCAGAACGGGGTCCCTACTGCCCGTGCCCGGCAGGATTGCTGTATTGGTGCAGCATGTAGAGACAGAAGAATGGACAGTACAAGAAGACAGAGCTGGGCGCGGTAGCCCACATCTATAATCCCAGCACTCTGGGAGGCTGAGGCTGGAAGATTGCAAGTTTGAGCCCAACCTCGTCTACTTAGCAACTGAGCAAGACTCTGTCTCAAAATAAAAAAGAAAAAGAGCTGGGGATGTTTTGGGTTCAATCTCCAGTAACACACACACACACACACACACACACACACACACCCCTACTACTCTGAGATCAGCTTCTTCAACAGATCAGACCTTCCATTACTGTGTGTTACAGCCAGGGCAGAAAGCGTTAGCCCACTTTACAGATAATATACTCGAGACACTGTAAGATACAGGAATCTGGGAATGGGGGAAGACAGGAAGGAGAGGAGGGGAAGGAGAAGTAAAAAGGGTCAAGATGCAGTATGTATATGTACCATTCCCCATAACGGATGTGTTCATTATGTACTGCAGACATATTCTAATAAAGGGGGGAGGGAGTCTCTTCCTTAGCAACATGCAGCACAGGTGGGTCTCACATCTTCCACACTCTAAGGCTCAACCTCCCTCACACTGTGTGCTTGCAATTTACCCTGGGCAAGCTGCTGCAGCCCGTGGGGCCTCAATTTCCCCAGTGAGATAAAGGGTAAGCATGGTCATCACTGTATCTAGTCCTCTTGCAGGTCACACCATCCATCTGCCTGCAATGCTGAGTGCGTTGTCCCCAGGTAGCCACAGGGGGCGCTGGGAGTGGGGCTCCAGGCCTGGCCTTGGAAGACCTGAACTTTCCCAGGAAAGACGTGCATTAGCTGCCAGCCCCTGCTCTGTGTACCGAGGGGTGCCTTGTCACATAAAATTCTCCTTCTGACACTGTTTCTCTTTAGAAAGAAAGTAAATCATAACTTTTCACTTAAGTATTTCTGCTTTGAGTCAGACCTGCTTTAGCCTGAAGTTGAAAAAAAGAGTGTATTTGGTCGGATCACATTTCAACTCAGTCTAATAGATATTTGCTTAAGGGGAAGAAGGTTGAAGAAAAAAGGGAAATGTCAAAATGGAATAATAAAATGGTCTATAAACAGAAGCAGGTTTTCTGCGATACGTTACCCCGATAAACCCGATAATGGTTCCCAAATGCACCACCCTGGGTGGATGCCAGGCTGGGCGGTGGGGGGTGCTGGATTATTTTTAATTTTACTGTAGCCAAACTGTGACCTCATCCTCATGGAATTCTCTCCCACCAAAGAGCTGTATCGAGTTATTTGTCGGCCGAAATTCATTTGAGTGTGGATTCATCGGAAACATGTGTGGCCACAGAAGCAGCCGAGAGGGAAATCTAGGAAGGAAAGAGTGGGATTTTCAAGGAAACCCGTCTTTTGTTTTAACAGGACGGGCTGGGCCTTGCGGGGCCCTGAGCCTTTGATGATGGCAGTCTTGGAACTGCTGGTCTCAGTGACCGTCCAGTGCCCTCGGCGGCTCCAGAGCAGACCTCCGCCACCCTGCTCAGGAAATTCGGCCGTCATCTAGTCCCACCAGGGCGGAATCTGAGGCCACCCTCAGAGAGATGGATCCGGCTGCAGTACACGGGAGTCTTGGCCGAAACCTGAGTAACTCAAAGGTAGTGCATAAGAATGGGCAGCAGCAGCCACAACCATCCTTGCTCTTTACCGAGCACCTCTTGTGTGTGCCATGTATTATCTCTGCTCTTCGCAAGGAATATAGGAGGTATGATCATTCTCCACAGACAAACGTGCCGAAGCTCAGGACATTAACTCCTTCAGCGTGTGTAACTATTTAGCGGCTTCATTTTCAGGACCCAGCCTGTTTTGTGTGAAGCTTCTCCACTGGCTACAAAGCGAAGACTTCAAGTGACTTACAGAGAGGGAAGATGCTTCCAGACCGGCAGATCAGGGAAGGCTTCGTCAAGGAGGTAGCATTTGAACTATGTGTCGAGTACAGGCAGTTCTTGGACAAAGAGAGATGCATTCTAGGAAGAACAAAAGAAAGAAAGGAGGGGTGTCAAACATGCAAGCTGAATTCTACAAGGAGTAAAGAGCCTGGTTTGATGCCAGCTGTGGGACCTGGAATGGAAATGTCGCATGGGCTTGCAGCATGGAGAACCTGAATTTCAGCTGACCGGACAGGCCTCACCTGCAGGGACTTGGCCAGCTTGGAAGAGGAATGTGCTACAAGACATCATGTGGCCTCAGGGTGAGGGGATGGCACAGGACGCCCGGGGAAGGAGGTCAGGAGTGAGTGGGCTGGGTGGGAGCTGAGCTCACGGGCCGGCAGAAGAATAATTGAAGGATCCAATGGTTGATTGATTTTGTGTGGAAGAAAAAGCAAGGGAACAACCAAGTCTATGTCCAGGCCTCCTGTAGGATGACTGCGTGGGTGAAGCACCCATCCCTGATCAGAGTGTGAAATAGGACGTCCTGCACGAGTCAAGCTTTTGATTGAACACACTGCACCTGAGCTACGTTATTTCTCTTGCCCCACTTCTCAAATAGATGGACTGCATCATGGTCCTCGTCCTTTCCCCTCGGTTCCCCAAGCCTCCAGGAAAATCTCTGAACTGATAGATTGGCACCATCTTGCATTCCCCACCAAGAGAGCTGGGTTTGGCTGCACTCGACATCTAGATTTTGGTGGCGGCAGAAGCCCCAGGTCAAATAGGTGACACAACCCTAAATCCAGACAGAGCCGGAGGGCGGCTCTGTCTGTTAGGTGGCAGCGTTGCGGGTCGGAGGAGATCTGGCATCAGTATAAGATGTGCCCTTCGCCATCCCGCAGTGTGGCCAGGGACCCAGGCTACCAACAAGCCACAGTGGCCAAAGATTTCAAAGGACTAGGACGAAAAGCTGCTCAGAGCACATGGGAGGTAGAGTCATCTGTTTTGGTCTTCAATCAAGCCTCTTCCTGTGCGAAACAGCCTTGTAGGAAACTGATTATTCTATTACCATCTCAGACGTGCAGAGGCCAACAGCCGGGAGACCGGTTTTCCCATCAGGCTAAAGAAGAACAGTCCGCGTGTCCGCGAGGATCACAGTTCTTTTCTTGAAAAGTAATCGGAGGGATAATTCCTGCTACACAGCAGACTTGGGATGCAGAGGGCTGAGGGCCACGTCTGTCCGCTTGGGCACACCTCCCCCTTCCTGTCCTCCTGTCTGTGTCCCCAGGCAGATGGGGGACCCGCTGCTCATGACAGGATCGCTGCCCTTCTCCAGGGTCGACTTTACCTGAGGAACCTGTGCAGACCAGAGGAGGGATGGCGTTTGCAGGGTCCAGGCCGTCTTGGGAATTTGCTCCCGGACATCTTGGTTTGTGGGAATGGATGCTGCATTTTGGACTTGAGACCCCGTGTTTTGAGAAGACACATCGATCAGCCAAGTGACGTGGAGTGTTCTAAACATTAGTACCGATAAAATTTATATAAAAAATAAACATTAATTAGGAAAAGAAAGTATCAGAAGGAACTCTGTCACTGAACTGCCATTGTTGTCTGTGTTTCCTCATGCTTATATCTTCTGTACCTTCTTATCTGTTTCTAGTTGCAGTTTCTCCCCAACTTACGGTTTGCTTGTGCCGGCAGCACGGGACAGACTCAGCAGAATCCTGGGGGGGCTCCGTTACTGGTGGGTGAGAAAACCATGTCAGCATGGGCCATGTTCACCTTTATGCTCCAGGGCTTGCACGGACGTCGTGTGCAGCTGGTGCTCAAAGAGTGGCACAACTACCTCTCACTAGGCACGGGACTGTGGTGAGACCCTGTAAATGTTCTCGACCTCCATATTCTTCATCTGCAAAGTTAGGAGCAAGAAAATCTGCCAGACGGAGTGGTGGTGAGTGTTAGGAAGACAGAGATAAAAACAGAAAGCGATATAGTTAATAGCACAGAAGCAGTAAGCACCCCTTCTAAGTGCCCCCAAGTGCCCCTAAATCTAGCTTCAGGCTAGATCTATTTGTAGACACATACCGCATTTCAGAAAATGTCTCTTTCCCCAAAGAAAGCTAAAAGTCTTAGCACGCCTTGTCCCCAGGTAATGCCCCTTATCCCTGCTCCCCATCACCCCATTTTCCAAGAGTCTTTCTGTCTCCTCTCCAGTTGTCCCTGGAGGCCTGCTCCCTGCAGACATCTGGAGGAGGCTCCACATTGGAGAAGCAAGGACCCTGAGCCCCAAGATGCCCAGAGATGGGTGCAGTCATGCAAACATAAGCTTGAGCTGGTTATAAAGGGCCACAGAGAAATAAAAGCAGCCTGGGTGTCCTGTGGGAGAAGACCTCTCCCGGGGAGTGGGGAAGTGAGGCTGCGTCTTAAGTGGTGAGTAAATGTTTACCCAGGGGAGAGAACAGTAGAAGGATCTGTTTTCAGAAGAGGCCAAACTCCTCTGTTAGTTCATGGCTTGAACTTGAGACTTTTGAAAATTATACACACCTCCTGTGTATTAGCTGATGAGAAGAGCATTTCCCCCACAGCATGGAACTCAAATTCTTCACCTCACTGTCTACTGCAGCCCTGAACACACCCCAAGAACGTTCTCTCCTATTCAAGAGATTAAGCAACTGAGCTTTAGATGGTTTCATTGCCTTGCAACCGTGTAAACGTCTGGAATTTCAGTTCTTCCTGCGAGTTCTGGAATTCTAGTTCCTTCTGCAACTTCTGGAATTCCAGTACTCTGATTCCCCAGACTTGCCCTCTAAGAAGCAATGCCTGGATTTGATCCAGGGCTTTCACATGATCTTTTTACCTTGGTGAATTACCTCTGACCTTGGTACCCATCCTTCTGGCCTGGGAACTCTTCCATGAAGAAACATTCACCTCTCCATCCCCTGCAGCTTCTAGCAGTGTCCAGCAAAATGGTAGCATAAACAAATGTTCGTAAATTTGAAGTAAGTAAATGTTAACCCAAGAATAGAAAGTGAAAACGAGAAGACTCACCAGATGGTCTGTGTTCTCCGGCAAAAGCTCCTCTCTGTGAAGAACGCCCAGATATGTGGTCTGGCTTTTGCATAGTCCGTCCAGATGTTTGGCTTCAGGTGGAAACAGACCAGGAAATCCTTAATGATCAGATGAGTGTTTCCTAACATGCCTCACCTCCAGACCGCCCTGGAGCCTCCTGGTTGGAGGCTGCAGTGAACTTGACATTTGCAAGTGCACTGCAGAATAAAATGCACTGCAAATGCACTGCAAATGTCCTGGACTAGAGTTGCAAGGAGAAAACAAAGAGGTGGAGAGGAGAGACAGCCCCAGCTCTGCAGCAGGAGCGTGCCATGGGAGTGCTGAGGATGAAAGAGCCTCCATGCAGGGCAGGCTGTGAGCATAGGGCACACACCAGGAACAATGAAGGGGACCAGACCAGGGACAGATCGGGTGCTGCCTTTCTGGTCATAGAAGGAGACAAGCTTTTACTTGGTGTGAAACGGTGAGTCATGGTAGAGTTTGAAGCAGAGCAAAGCATGGTAAAAATTCCACTTCAAATGATCGCTCTGACTTCCTTGAGAGTAGCTTGTGGGGAAGGTGGGGGAAAGAGAGGAAGAGGATTCAGGAAGCTGCCATTCTATTGGTCAGCTTTACAGTACTACAGCAAAATACCCAAAGCAGGCCACTTTATAAAGAAAAGAGGTTTATCTCACAGTCTTGGGGGCTGGAAGTCCAAGTTATATGGTGTAGGTTTGAACCAGTGTCCTTCTGGGCTGTAACACATCCCAGTAGTGGTGGCCTCTCTCTGTCTCTGTCTCTGTCTGTCTCTCTCCCTCCCTCTCTCTCCTCCTACCAGGACTCCATCATGGGGCCTCCACCCTAAGACTTAATCAATTTTAATCCCCTTCCAAAGGCCTTGCTTCTAAATGCTACAGTGAGATTAAATTTCTACCTTCTTAGTACCATTAACACCATACTTTGGGGCTGAAACTCTTGCGTGAGTTTGCCCCGAGAAACCAGAGCAGCCCTGCTTGTGTGTTTCAGTGAAGAAACACTGTTGGCTTGGACCAGCGCGGTTGCAGCGGGCTTGACGATAAATGGCTGGATTCTGACTGTGTGTTGCCTCCCTTCGCGAATGTCCATCCTCAGACTCAGCCCATCCGAGGACGACGCTATGTTCCTGTAGCAACGATTTTTATTTTCAGTGACTCAGCGAGCAAGCACAGAAACAGCTGCGTCAGATTTAGGTGGAGTTGGGTGCTGGGCTTAGAGGCATGTCCCCAAAGAGCTGCCTCTGTCCCTCACCTGCCACTGGCGGGCAGGCTGAAGCTGACAGGACAGAAACTGCCAGTTCTGCCCCTAGCACTGTGTGGGACAAGAATTGCTACCTTTGAGAGAAAAAAATATTTTTAGCAAAGAGCTGGTTGAAGTCATCTGGTATTTCAGATGGATTTGCCAGTGGGTGTGAATGAGATGCATTTGGTAGGGGTGGAGGGAATAACTTGAAATAATTCTAAAATACGTGGTCAGGCTTTTCCAAGAAGACGGCGGAGGACAGGAGGAGTAGCAGGGCGTGGGGACTCAGACAGATGTGGCATTGAACCAAGAGCATCCCGTGTAGACACGTGGGCTTGGACGAGATGCCCAAATTCTCTGCGCCTCACCAGCAAGATGGTAATAACCTTGTCTCTGGGTTTGTCGGATAATGATTATGTTGATTTGCATTTGAGGCGCCTAGTGTGGGGCTCGGCACACACTTGACAATCGAAAGAGGCATCTGTCATTACCAGGTTAACAGGACACATTTACCCTCCACTTTACTCAGAGGTAATTCATGGTAAGAATGATGGCAATCATTGTCATCATAGCTGTCAAATGAACAAGCAGCTATAAGGACCTATGATGGGTTAGATGTTTGGTAAATATAACCCCTTATATTTACCTGGCACTTTAAAACCTTCTAAACAGTTTTATTTTCATCAAAAAAAAAAAAAAAGGAGCTAAACGAGTCTTATAACGTAAAGTACTAAAGACGAAGACTCAAGAGGTTCTAACGATTTGTCGAAGGGCACAAGGAAAATAAAGTGTTCCTTTGTTTTGCTGTTGTTGATAAGTGATTTGAATCTGACTCCACCTCCAGGCCCTATGCTTTGTGATTTAAAAATTGTTGTAGCCATTATTTTTATGCCATAATGAAGATGAACTTTTGCATTTATTTTAAAAAATTACGCTTACCCGTTCCTGTTTTAATCACATCTTTCCAATTTTTAAAATAAGATCTGTTGTTGGAGAGATTCCTGGGGCTCTCAGTGCCTCTCTGGGGCCTCCCTCTATGCCCAGGAAGCTGGCTGTGGCTCCAACTCCTGCAAGTCCCTGGAGCCCATGTCTGTGGTAGGGAGAGACAGGGTGCCAGTTCCCCAGGCCAGGTTCTGTTTACAGTCCCTCGATCAGGCACAATGACCTGTTTTCAGGAGGCATTCCATCTTTATTAAGCTCACTTCTGGACAATCAGTAAGAGGACTAAGACGATGTGGTCATTTGTGTTTAAGTTCACGCATCTCACTGCCCAAGAGGGGTGAAGGCTTAGGCAAGGCCGTCTTCTGCATGGGCAGGACTTCAGATATGCAACTTGCATTAAGAAAGGGTGCCCTTCTGGGGATTTAGCTCAGTGGTTAGAGTGCTTGCCTTGCAAGCATAAGGCCCTGAGTTCCACCCCCAGCACCAAAAAAAAAAAAAAAGTTGCCCTTTCCCCAGAGGAACAGAAAGCCTCAAGAGATGATTGCGAGAATTACCCTTCTCTGATTCCTACTCAGCCCAGCTTAGTATATTTCATGTACATTACAGTCTGTCTTTCATCCCCATGAAAAGTCATATTTTAGGGCATTTAATAAACAAATTGATGGCATTTCTGTAATTAGGCGCTTATCTTTGCGTGTTCATGCAGAGAAGGATCTACCAACCTCAACTGAGTGGTACACATGATGAACCGCAAAGGTCATGCTTTGAGACTAAATCAGGATAAAGACAAGGATTTACATTTAGCCTTCTTTTTAGAAAAGTGGAGTATTTTTAATTAGCTGGGCATAACCCTTGTTAAACCCACTTATTCCTGGAGA
>PVJO010006899.1:57500-85865 GCA_004026905.1 Hystrix cristata | reverse complement strand
AAAATAAAAACCCCATCTTCATCACCTCCCTCCTGGCAGAAAGCAACGGGAAGTGGCCCGTGATGCCTGGGTAAGGAATCCCTTGGCCCCGGCACAGCCCTTCGAGGCCTGGGGGTCCTGTCCCAGGGACCAGCTGTTGACAAGCAGAGACAGTTTGGAATCTGGCCCACAGAGGGGTCTGGCCCATAAAAGTTTTATGTATGGATCCAACAAACTTCTTTAAGCCACTGCTGATTGGCAAAACCTTCCCAGGAGGCTCTCTCTTTGGGAGAGTTAAAGAAGGATGAAGTGGCTAATTTCTGGAGAGCTAAATCTCCTTCCCTCTCGGAAAGGCTGTAATTATCTAAGAGTGCTGAAATCTAAGGCCACATAGTACCAACAGGAGGACAATAAGAGAAGGGAGATTAAGACAGCTCCCATCGGGGACATTCAAATATTTTTTCTAACTCATGTAATAATCCGAGGGAAACAGAAACCAGTTTATCTTGCCAGGTCTTTATATTTTATATTAGTGGTTCTCCTCCATGACAGAAAAGGTGAATCGACTTAGTAATATTATTTCTGGGTTGCCACCAAAAGTCTATGGGGTTTCTATTATACCAAAGTCCTTGTTTTCACTAGGTCTGCAAAACTGACATCTCTGAGGTGGACGGCCTAATTTAGAAATTATCTATAGTTCTTCATTTGTGAGATATAAAGCAGCAATAACCAGAAAGAAGTCATAGACTAAGGTTTCTGGATGAAGAGAATGCCCAAAGATACACCAGGATTCCTGATTCACCCCTCCATGTATCCATGGGCCTAAAAACATGGATCTAAACCTTACTTGTGACCAAAGCAGTACCTCCAAGCGAAGGGTGTCTCAGTGATTAAGTGAGCAAGCCACCACTCAGCACAATGGGGTGAAAGTCCCCAATGCCTCCGTTATGGTTGGCATTGGCACTTATTGCTCCAGTCTCAAGGGTCCCCTAATACCAAATGAGGGCCCCAGCCAGATTTCCACCATGCTAAATCGTGGTGCAGGATATCTCTGGAAAGCAAGCCAAGAAGAGGATACAGTGTCCTCCCTCATTCACTCCCCTTTAGGCTGGGTCCAGGTCTGTGTCCAGATCTTTGGTGGTCTTTGTATGTATCCTGGATAAGCCTCCAATTGTTGTGTCAGGTGGTGGCAGCAGGGGGGAGGTCCTCTGCAGGAGCTAGGGGTCCCCAGTAATGACCTTCCACTTTTCTCTGTGTCCCTCACCCTTACTCCAGTGAAGAATGAGGAAATGAGGCAAGACAAGCTCAAAACTGATGCCTCAGGCTGAGGATTTAGCTCAGTGGTTAGAGTGCTTGTCTTGCAAGCACGAGGCCCTGAGTTCAATCCCCAGCACCCAAAAAAAACCACACCTGATACCTCTGGCAGAAAATGAAGTTAAGACTGAAGTGATGTGAAGCAAAAGTTGATTTACGGTGCAGTGTAGACAAAAAAAAAAAAAAAAAAAAAAAAAACCTAACCTAGCAGCCAAGTGTGCTACAAGGTAGGGGGACCCAAGCTGGCTGCCTGGCGGGTTTTGGGGGTGTACTCATACGTATAGAGTAAGCTGGATTCTAAAACTAACTGTTCCATTGTTTGGTGCAATCTAGACCAATCAGGGTCTTAGCCTTGTTTCTGGGGTGAGGAAAGGTCAGTGGGCTTGGGGTTCCTCAAGCACGCAGGGGATACAGGTAACAGCTTCCCAAGGGGTAGCTTCCTCAAGCACATAGTGTACAATAAGCATGTGGTAATTTTACAACCATCAGCCACCCAGGCCTTGTCTATGTCCCTCTAAACTGTCCCTACATTAGGTACCAAGGAAGGGCCATGTGAGGACTTAGCTAGTTACCATTTACAAGCCAAGAAGAGAACCTTCACCTAAAACTGACCATGGTGACCATGGGGGAACCCTGACCTTGGGGATTTAGCCTCCAAACCTCTGAGAAAATAAATTTCTTTGCTTAAGCCACCCAATCTGTGGTATTTTATAGTAGCAGCCCAAGTATTTTAAAACATTGCCTTTTTCCAACTTCTAGAAACTTACTAGACTTCTTGTGGCCTCGTCCTCGCATGACTCCAGGCTTCTGAATTCCTCTTATACCGACCCTTCGGACTACATTGAGTCCACTGAGATAACCTCATCTCGAGACCTTTAACATGATCACGGCCGCACGTCCCTTTTGCCATATTCGATAGTAGGTTCCAGGGAGGAGGATGTGGGTATTTCGGGATTGAGGACATTCTTTAGCCTGCTACCAGTTATCAAAAAGAAAAATTCACTGATTTTTGACTAAAGCTATAAAATAAGATGAAGGTTACATCATATCATGATCACAACAAACAGACTTAGTTTTCTAGTTGAATTACAAATATTGACACATGCTAAAAAATAAAACTCAAAGATATTATAAATATTCAACAATTGATATAGTACTAGTACTGGCCTGTCAGAGCACGAATGCCAACTCACAGACCTGCATTACTTATAACCTTGGGGAATCACACCAACTATCAACCCTACTTCCGGCCATCTGCCCTTTTCATAAGTCACATCTAAAACACATGGCTACGTAAATGCTAAAAATATAAAAAGAAAGTGTAAAAAGATGTATGAAATATTAAATAAAAGAAAGTTGGTTATATTACCAGATAAAAGATTTTAAGACAAAAAATCTTTACCAGAGGTAGAGAGTCACTATGTAATCAGAAAAGGTAACATTCTTGGCACTTCTGTCTTTTAATTTTCCGTTCCTCTCTGCAGCAAAGTTATTCATCTTGTATACGTTCCACTGCTGCTGGTAGTTTGGTCAAAGACGTATTATGGTCTGGGGGGGTCCCTATCAATTTGTTGATATACCCATGACTACTGTTATTTATTATCTTTGTTAGTTTCTATGGTTTGTAAGAAGAGTTAGAAGAAACTTTAAAAGATAAGCTGTCATCATAGTCACCTCATTCTCTTTCGGGGGGAGTGCTGGGAATCAAACTCAGGGCCTTGCGCTTGCTAGGCTAGAGCGCTACCCTGAGCTAAATCCCCAACCCCTCATATTCACTTTTAAATTGCTTCTTTTCTACTTTACTATCACATCATCTTTCCCCAGATCTGTAGGATTTCATTTGCCCTTCATCAACTTTCTGTTTTCATCCAAGGTATATGAGCTATTTTTTATTAGAATGCATTTGTTGTTGCTGCTGCAAGAATTGAAGCAGCTTGCCTAGAAGTTATTTGATGCAACTGAACTAAGTATCTTTGCTGTACAATTCACATGTCTGCCAAATGAAGGAGAAGGACCGCACGGTACACCCTGTTCTGCATTATAGTTAGCCTAAGATTCACTGAACTCTAAGACCTGAATGGAAAAAAAAACAATTTACTCTGCTTACAGTTTCAATAAAGAGGAAAAATATTTTGCCAGCAATTACCTTGTAAGTTGTATTAGAACTAAGCAGCCAAGCTTGCATAGTTAACATAAAAAGGGAAAATGAATAAATCCCTGTCCTGTTACTATCCTTCAGACCCTAGAGATCTCTAAAAGTTGTATGGGGAAGTCAGAACACCAGCCAAGTAACTTCTGTGAGGAAATACTAATGCTCAAAGAGTGTAGCTCTAGAACCATTTCATTCCCATTTGTTGTATCAATCACAAGTCACCCACTTAAAAATCTCAATGTGTTTTTCTCATACAACAAAGTAAAAAATTTTCTTTTAACTTTTAGAATTATGTTGAATAATTTTTCTGAAGTTATTTTATAAACGACTGCTGTTTCACTTTATGAGGATGAATATTAGAGAAAAAAAAACAGAGAAGGTACGAACTAAATATCTAAGGACAGAAAGGAGATCAATGGCTACCTAGGAATGAAAATAGAGAGGGTTAGTGAGGATTACAGGGGACACAACAAACTGAATTGTGGTGATGGTTTCACAAAGCCACCTATGTCAAAACTTTGGAAATTCATACAGTTTACTACGTGTCAATTACACCATTATAAAGTTGTGTTTTAAGGAATGACAGAGTTACAAATGCACCACTATGCATCTCCTAATGAAACATTAGCAGACAATAATCATTAACGGAAAGCTGATGACTCAGTTTCAGCATTACTAAAAGTAGGACAACCAGATACAGTGGCCTCTTTAGGAAATACCTAGTATCATTTTGGAATATTCTTAGCAAAGAAAAGGAAACTAAATATAATCAGGCCTCTACTCTAGAGCTAACTTTTATTTGTCAGAAACAGAGAAATGTGTTAAATGTCAGAAGGAAGTAGAGATGAATCCAAAATGTGGTTCATTCTGCAGAACGTGACCCAGTTTTTGTGAAAACCAAAGACATGAAAAGAAGGGGCCAAGGATTTAAATCCTTTAGTGTTTTTGATTCAAAACAAAAACACTAAAGGATTTAAATAAGTGAAGTTGTGGAATTTTTGCAACATTAGTAAGTTATGTTAAGGCACCGCTTCTCTAGTTTGGGGGACAACTGGAGTGATTTGATTATGGACTGAGTATTAGATAATGCCAAGGAACTATTACTAGTTTTGCTAAATGTGCTATATATAATGTTGTGTAATAAAATGCCCTATTTAGATGTATTTTTAAAGACACAGGAGAAACATGAGCTGAAATTTTTCTTACAATATTTCAAATATGTATTTTTCAAATGAAGGAAAGAAACAAAACAAAAGGATAATAAATGTGGCATTCTTGATGATCTAGGTTGATCAGAGAAATCTGACTGGCGGCTATGCATTTTTACCTTAATATTAATTCCGCACATGTTGGAAATGGTCAGTTGTAATGAAATTGATCTCTATGAAACTGAGAATTAACCAAGATTAACCAAGATTAAAACTATCTGAAAACTTACAGAACATACATGAATATACAGCCAATTGAATTTTGAAATTTTGACTGGTTTACTATGTAAGCGAAGAATATTTCAATTGACATTACCATGTCCAATTGGTATGCTTACCCAAGAATATTTGCAGCATGAGCACAGAAATCAATATGAAATTTTAGCAGCTCAATAATCTCCATCCACAAGAGCAGAGCAGTGTCCAACACATAAACTTTACATATGTCATTAGTAACAACTGCTCCCAGTTTTTGAGCTCCTACTATATGCCATACACTGTCCTGACCCATTACATACATTACTTTTAATTCATTCTCTAATCTTAAGAACTTGCTATTATTATCATCACCGTATTATGGTAGTGCAAACTGAGGTTCAGAAAATAAACTGCTCAAGGGTGAAGTTTCCAGGTATTTCTGAATACAAGAATCAGAGTCTTTCTACAACTACACTACCCTATAGAATAAGAATTCTGCCAAATTTTAATTCTTACAAGGGTATATGTAATGATCAAGCAGATTACAATATGAGTCTTGCCAAAGAAATAAGCAGAAAAGACCAATAAGCAGATTATTATAAAAGTTCACTTTACTTTGATACATTTTCAAACTTGTCAAAAGTAATCCATGAGGCAGCAGAAAAGTGGCCAAAAGAAAGCGTAGTCCTTAGATATTCTACCAAGATTCAACCTTTAATCCAGCTACTTGCAACCTAACAGACCTTCAGCAATTTTATTCCTCTCAATCTCAACTTTACACTTTACTGAAATGTATATAGTAACAAATGTTTGGACAGATAAAATGAAGAGTGAAAAACTCCTAATACGGTACTGTACCTTGAACATAGCTGTCTTTCTAAATGTTAGTATTCCTCTTACCCACCTTTTATGATCTGTGCCTAACAGTTCAGTTCCAATCAGAACTACTCTTTGGATGCTAATCCTTATTGCTATTAACAAACGGAACTATATATTGCTTTCCTGGCCAAGGCATGCTTCCCCTAAATCTCTCTCCACATAAAATTCTTTGCTAATCCAAAGATGACACACGAGTCAGTGTGGAAATGCTACGTCTCAAGACACTCTGGCAATGGACAGAAACATACAGCTTCTCCAAATGTCACTTTAACAGCTGTTTTAGGAAAGATTGTCTCGTATTATGGTATTTGGACCCTTCCTCACTAACAAACCTTTGCACTGTGTCAGAAACTACTATGCATTGGATATATTTAATGACAACCAAGACAGTGTGTCTAAAAAACTAAAGCCTGACACAATTTGGAAGAAGACTTTAAAATTAAACACTTTTAAATATGCTACGATCTTGGTATTAATGTATGGTATCTAAGATTTTAACCTATAAATACAATACTCTTCCAAAGACTTCTCAATGTTTTTGAGTTAATATTCAGATCATATTCCTGTCTTAGGAAAAAATACCCTGAGGACAAAGAAAAATACATTGGTTTTATTGTTGTTATATCCAGAAGGAAAATTGAGATGTACCTTTACAGAAAAATATCCATAAACTCTGTTTAGTAGTAACTTGCTGTGATGCTCAATTTGGCCAAAGAGTTCAAAGCAAATCACTTTAAAATAAATCTAGGACGTCTACCTCTCTGATCTCTAAAGAAGTACTCAAGTTCAAAAGATACTAAATTTTCTACTTTTAATTAGCTGCCATTTTGAAGTCAACCTCTGACAGCATGAAAGGAATCAGTTCACAGGAAACTGAATGTGACAAAAATCAAAACATCTGAAACACAAAATGCCACCTTCCTTACTTTTGGAATGCTCAGTTCTTCCTGTCATATTTGGACTGGTAGGCAGATGGAGATGAAAGACAATTACAAATTCCCCTTCCACTCTTAATGAAGTGCCTCCATTTTCCCAGCTCCCGTGAGCTGGTCACCAGAAGTTTAGCATAGGAGAATAAAGATCAGCTATATGTACTGAGTAAATCTTACAAGTTCTTTCAAGAGTGCTCAGGAGACTTGGATATATTATATAGCTCCAACGGCTGTCAATATTTATATTTGAAACCATCACTCACTTGGGATTGAGACAAATCAAGAAGATATGAAAGCTTCCTGAATTTCTGACAGTGGATGGGATAAAAAGTGTGTATGATATATAGAATGATACCCTCAAAGTGAATTAAAGCCCATGAGGACTTCTGTGGACTAGGAAAGGAAAAAAGAAAAGAATCACATGAAGAACCTTAGTTCTGTACAGTAGTAAGCAATATGACAACCCAACGGGGCAGAAATGATTAAACATACTAAGGGCCAAGATCTCTGCAAAACATAATTGATGGAGAAAGGAAATTTTTTAAACTTTACTGATTTTATTCACTGAAACAGTAGTTGTCAACTTCTATGTACGTAAAAAATCTTTGCAGATGTTTATTACAAACTTTGAATCTTGGAAGACAGCCTAAGAGTCTCTGGTTTAGCAGGCCTTGAAAAAGACCCTGAGAATGTGAATTTTTAATAAGCATTCCAAGTAATTAGAAGGTACAAGATCTGAGAACTATTTTGAGCAGCTATTCAAAACAGGTGAAAAAGGAACAAAAACACAAAGTTGACTTTCAGTGAAACTAAAATTAAGATAAAACCCTAAACTTCAAATAAGTATGGAAGGGCTGCCAAAAGAAGCAGCTATTGAGTTACATGTTTGAAGAAGTGAAATGGGGAGCAGGAGCAGAGCTCAGAAATAGCCATCATAGCCCACAGCTTGAAACCGAAGAACATATACTGAGATACAAAATTTGAATCCCCTTTTTACAAAGGAAGAGCAGAGCACATGGCCACCACCAGGAGTTTACCTAGATGGGTTGTGGTTCTGAGAAGCAGAGATGATAGAATCCATTACATAAGCTCTCTGGCCAACAAGAAGTAGCTGGTGAAGGGAAAAGAAACTTTCGGTAGAAATGAAAAGCTCACCAACTGCCCATTTATTTTGACTTGAGAAAAACAAAATTTAAATAAATACACAGAAAAAAATTGCAAGATGAGGAAAATTTCACCTAGTCCAGAACATGTTCTTGATTCCTCCCCAATTTAATCATCTTACAAAAGCTAGTATAGGAAATATTTACTTCTCAAAGATAAGAAATCCAAAAGAAAGCAAAACAAATCTATTAGAAGGTATCCCAAGAAAAAAGAAGACAAATAGACAAGTAACCTTCACTAGTGACTTTTGGCCATGAAGCAGCCAAAAACTGTCATCCAAAAGTTGTCATCCAAAATTACCTCTATTAAAAAAAAATTACCTCTATTAAACAATATCACAGTGCAGATGAAAGATCTCCGAGTCCAGATGGGGGAAAAAACTAGGAAGAGATTCGACTTGACTAATGGAGGTGTGATGAAACACACTGATAATTGAATCAGGAGAGAAGTAAAAGGGAAATTGTTAAGGATTGTAGGGAGAATGGGCACAGTGAAAGTATAAACAGATACAAGGCACAGAAACAAGAGAGTGAGTAAAATGAAATGAACATAAAGGTTTTTTAAACATTAGAAATAAAATCACGGTCACTAGGGAAAGGCAGATGCATAACTTGCTACCCAAAGGGTAAAAATAAAATAAAACAGAAGACTTATTTAGAAACTTAATTCATGAAAGAAATTCCTGAAATTAAAAAACAGTAAATGCAAAAACACTTCTAGCTATACTTAAAGGAGGCATCATGTACTGAGGAAAATCAACCCAGAATAGTAAAAACCAGGAATCGTCTAGTAAACTCTGGGTACTTCCAAGATAACAAAAGATCATTTGAGCAGCCGTGCAAAAGATGATTGCATTTCCCATGAGGGCAAGATCAGGCGCTCAGTCTTCTCCACAGATATAATCAACTTTGCAAGGCACAAAACATCCATTGAAATTTCTCAAGCAAGAATCAAGAACTGTGCGCTTAGTCACATATATTTGCTGTGAATGTTTCCTGCTTTAAATATATGTTCCATTTTATGGTTCATTCTAAGTATTTCTGCGTTCTGTTTAAAGAGAATCCTCAAAATGTTCTAAGCTTCTTGGCACCTGAATCAGACATCGGCAAGACACACTACCCTGAGAATCTCCTGTATGAACATCTGCTGAAGCACATGCCAGGTACCACCGCCCACGTACTGCTTCTCTCTGCTTCCAAATATCTCGCGAGAACCCTGCTGGCCAGGGAACCTGGACACCATCTTGTCTGCAAGAGCCACCACTGAGAGCAGCAAACACAGTCCAGAAACATCCAGGAAAAATACAGAAAAGGTCTGCTAACCACGAAACATCACAGACCTCAACAGCCTCCTTCCTTTTACTCCTTTCTTATAATCAACCAAAGTAGTTTTATAAAATAATGATGAAATAGTTACATCTTTTAAATTATATGCCATTACCAAGTCTCACGTAACAGTCAAAACTGTAAACTTCATTTAAAGGTAAGCGTCTTTCTAATGTACCTGGTTCTGTACTTTAAACCAACAATGGCAAAGGTACCACCAAGAGTGTCTCTTTGCCATGGCTGGGGCTTCTTCCCCATCTAATTTCAGAACCAAAAGTGGTTTCTGAGTCCTTCTGGCTGAGCGCAGCAGGAAGCAGGAGAAGGGAAGAGTTGGGAGTTACTAAAAAAAGCCCTGTGCCTCTACTCATAGTACTTCTGGTACCAAACAGGGAGTTTTCTACATGAAGCAATTCTCTTAACTCTCAGCAGCCATCAACCTGGTGCCCGATTGAATTCAATTCTAACACTACCCAGACTTAGTAAAAGCTCTACAGGGGCCGGGGATTTAGCTTAGCGGTTAGCGCACTTGCCTAGCAAGCGCAAGGCCGGGAGTTCGATCTCCAGCACCAAAAAAAAAAAAAAAAAAAAAAAAAAAAAAAGCTCTACAGAGTAAGGGTTCAGTCTCGCAAGAGTGCCCTTCCATTTCAATTGCCAATCAAAAGTAGTGGGTGTCAGGATGGCCACACTTTTATCCCACTTGATTGTGCATCGGAGGTTCCCACAACCCCCTCCTCAAGTTTGATAATTTGCTACAATGGCACAAAAAACCAGGGGAAACACTTTATACTAGTACACTGATTTATTATAAAGATGTTATAAAAGATGTATGTGAAGAATCAGATGATGAGATATATAAAACAAGGTCTGGGAAGATCTCAAACTCAGGAGCATCCCCTCCCATGGAGTTTGGCCTGTACCGCAAGGTACAGAAACTAACCATGTGGATACATTCTATCCAGAAGCTCTCCTAATCTCTTTTCTTGGGGCTTTTTTGAGGTGTGGAGTTGAAAATTCCCACTCTCTAATCATGCCATGATCTATCATCCGCGCCCTGTCCCAAAGTTGTGTAGCGACCCTCACCACTCAGCTGACATCCATCGAGACACTCTTCACATCCTAGAGAGTCTGAAGGTCTTAAAAAGCTCTTGTGCCAGCAGCCACAACTAAGACCAAAGACTGTAACAAAAGATGCTCCTATCACCCCATCGCTCAGGAAATTACAAGGGTTTTATGATTTCTGCTTCAGGAACCAGGGTGAGGGGCTATGACTAAATGTGTATTTCTTATCTCATCACTCTAGCACAGCTCCCTCTGGGCTTCAGTGGTATTTAAAACTAACATTCTTTCATGGGGCAGATGAGTTATTTGAATGCCTTTTCTCAGTCTTATGATTCTCTCGCTTGCTTTTACATTAATACAAGTAGTACTGCCCCTTCTGGCCAGTAGTCTATATTACTCACGCTCCTCAGGCTAGTATCTTTACTGTGCCAGAGGTGGCACTGTGGAGAAATGGGTTCATTCCCTATTAGACTTTATATTCTAAAGCAGAAATGTCAAACTTCTGTTGAGACAGATTTTCTGAGGGTTTACTTTTAAAATTCAAATACTCAAAGGCTTTTAGTTTGGTGGGAGCAAACTATCAGTAGTACCAGTTACACAAGATGATTCCAGCTTCTCCACACCCACCCCATACACATTACATACATGCAAACAAGAAATTAGAACTAGAAGTGAAAGGATAAAATGTTTCAAACCAGGCATTACTCACCTCTCAACTCCTGGACACTAAGGTTGGAGAAGAATGAACAAAACAGACTTTGTTGTCTCCTCATTCTAGGTTCTCTAGTCAATTAAGACCAGAGAATAGATCAGATTATATTAATCACATAATATTAATTTATATATGAATCATAAATATACATAGCATCACATGCCAGGCACTGCTGTAAGTGTGGTTCATGTGTGTATTAAATTTTATCCTACCCTATGAGGTAGATACTACTTTCCCCATATAAAGAACAAGAAACTGAGGGTAAGGCTTTGATCAGTGGTCCATGTTTACCCAGTTAATGGTTTCTAATTCTGGCTACAGAGTTCTTTTTCTTCAACACCACTCTGTATCAGATGAAAGAGTGAAAGTCAAATACTATACAAGTAGGATTGGACATATTATTGGCCAAAAATGAGTGGAAAGCAAGGAGACTTGCCCAAAATGTACTGAAGATCTAGCAGAGTGATATGTGATGGACAATTAAAGGCTGCAAATGAACTAGAAGCAACTTCATGCTGAGTAGAGACTCAACCTAAAGAGAAAATGGGCAAATTGGGCATGACCCACACCTGCTTTGCTCTTGCCCTCTGAACTACTGCAGTCTTATTTTGGAGCTGTCCTATTTGGGAGCCATCAACCACGGCCCTAAACTTACTGGGCCACAGTTAGCCTCTGTGGTGCCGACTGCCCGCCTGCATCTCCACCTGCTGTGTGTCCTCAGGCCTCGTTCTTGCTAAGACATTCATTCCTATCCCAGCTGCAATGCTTTAAATCCTACCTGGACTCCAACTGCCCAGATTCCAGCCGATTACTTCCTGTCTGTCTTTGGAGCCTCAGTCCCTCCATGACTAATATCAAGGTCTTGCATTCTCCAAACTGCTTCTTCCCATCACTCAAAAATCTAGACTCTATTTTTTTGTCTCCAACTTCCTTTTCTTTTCAAGCTTAAAAATTCTGTGTCTACTATCCTTCAGTCTCAATCTAAATCCCAGCTCTGCAATTCGGTAGGATTTCTGAACAGCACATAACTCCCAAAAGGACCCCAAAGTCCAACATGTTAGTCAGATACCATAGTTTCTTAAGCTTCTCTGGTTAGATCAGAAGTAAATTTTCCCTGAACACTTGATGTACTTTAGAGAGTATCTCTAATACAGGAAATGACTCAGTCCTAAAAATTCTCAGGTTGTATTCAAACAGGAATTTTTAACAATTAGATTTTCCCCCAACCCAATGAAATATACATGACTAAGCACACATGCACAAGGACCTAGTGCTTATTTTTAGTAAAAATGAGTACAAATTCTGGGACAATTTTACAGAAATTATGACTTGATTACTGCTGCTTCACACAGAAGAGATCGGCATGTCTTCCTACAGACCTCCTTGAGATACTACTGGAATTAGCTTCTGTTTCAAAAATATTCTTCTGAGATGCCCAGTACCTACGTTCCTTCCTTCGAATATCATCCTTTGTTATAGCTCAAGCCTGAAATCAGTATGTGGTTCGTAATTCAGGACATGCTTGGGTGTTTCAATTTGCATAACCACTCTAGGAAATCTTTCCTGTAAGGACATGTACTGACCTCATGACATATTTTCATTAATTCAACACTAAAAATGTTTTCCTGCAGTGCAGACATAGCCCTGTCCATTAGAAAATAGGTCATCTAGCTGCCCTACTGAGCTCCTCCACAAACAGTCAGGAGAAGACAAAAAACGAGTCCGCATACAGCATGAACTAAAAAGGTCCACAAATCTGTTTTCCAAGGCAAATGCCAGCACCCTGATAGCTACACACTTAGACTCTCTGCGATATCTACAGATAAGCACATCCCAACCCCATTATGGAGATATCAACTGGAGCCAAGTACTGAAAATATGCTACGCATCAGGCATATTGGGTATTTCACTTTCCAAATAGTAAGTTAAATATGCTTCATGATAAACAAGGCAGGCATAAAAATAAACAAATTGGCAATATCACCTTAATTGTACCACACAGAGTAAATATTGAGCATTGCATCCCACAGATCTCTAACAATAATTAGTGTTGCCAATTTAGCAAAGAATTTTAGCTTTGCAATTTTGCCATGTAACTATAATTTCTTAGGCTCTAAACTGAGAGGAAAAGTAAACCCTAATTGTGTGTGAGAATGAGTCAAAGATGAAGATCCTTTGCGTATATATGTGCACAGCAGAGATACTGAGTTATTCAAATTTTAGAAGTTCTTGAACACATCGGTTGTCTCCATGTTTTTTATGCCATGTAGTGAGTCACTCCCTCTATCATAAGCTATTCAAGACACAGCTCTTATCTACTAAGATTTTTGCCAGAAGGATGTAACTCAGTATATGACATAAAGGATGTAAAAATATTTCAAATGTCCACACAAAGGGAGCCATTACACTTTTATATTTTAAGTCTCAAAAACACAACACCCACATAACACCCCTAAGAACTGCCATTTTTTCTGAAAATAATGTATGCCAGTGAAGAAGAAAGGAGTATTTTTTCAGGAAAAATGTCTGTTTAGGTCCTTTGTCCATTTTGGTTTTGCTATTGAGTTTTATAAATTCCTTACATATTTTTGATATTGACCACTTGTTGGAGACATGGCTTGCAAATATTTTCTCTTAATCTATAGGTGTGACTTTTTCATCTTGTTTCTTTTGCTGTGCAACAACTCTGTGCTTGGATGGAGTCCCTCCTGTTTAGCTCTGCCTTTGTTGCCTGTACTTTCAGTATTGTGTCCAAATATCATTGCCAAGAGTAAGGCCTTACCGTTAAAAGCCACCCATCTGGATAAAGCAAATACAGCCTTCCCTAAACGAAGAAAAGTTTATTAAATGCATTCTGAAGCTCACTTCAAGATTCAAATTGTGGATTTCGATCTACCGGGTTCATTCTCAATTAAAATGTAATTTAATAATCTAAATAAACAACAAGCCTTTAGGCCACATTCTCAGACTCTCTGGCAAAAGAAGTGAGTGGTTGGACGGTGTCCGTCTCTAGGTCTCCCCATCACACAGCTGAAACAGAAAGCTGCTCTAGCCCCCGCAGCTTTTAGAGACAACCCTGTGAGACTAGAATGGTCCTTCCACCACCACCAACCCATCCTGTCCCAGTCTCCCATCTCTTATATAGAGAGGCTTCCAAGTGCTCTCACATACTTGAAGAAAATTCATAAAGTGTTGTACTCAACTGCTTGTCAGGTGTCGCTTCCTCCATCATCTTCATGTTCACCTCTTTCCACCACTCTACCTTACGAGTATTAAGGTAAACTGAGATAAAGCAAATGCTTAACCCCTAAAATTCTCTCCCCTCTTCTGTCTCACAAGAATGATTTTCCACACCATCTTACCACCTTCCAGGGTGGCTTGACTCACGTTTCTGAGAACAGAACTTTTCATATTAAGAAAACTCAAAGACAAACCAGTGGCACAGACGTGGAACATTTAGTCATCAAACCTATGTCAGATGTTCAAAGAACAAAGGTATGTACGATCATTTTAGTATTACTGAAAAAAATAGTAAATTGCTAACATACTGTGAGAATATTTGATTTTATGTTTAACATTAAAACATTTTTGAAAGGTTCCCTTGAAGCAAAATTTTCTCAGATTGTTTAAAGATCATGCCAAAGAATGTGTATGCCTCTGTAGCACTAGAATACTATACAGAAGTAGTGGTATATCTATACTTTCCACATACTTTCTACATAATGAGGTAGATGAGAGGAATGATCTAAAAGGTGTAGCTAGAAATTAAGTGCTTATTACAATAACCTGCATATGTTTTATGTTTTTCATTGTGTTAGTAAAAATTCTGACTGAGAAATACTTCTACTGGCGTGGCTTTGGTACTTGAAATTCCCACCATCAACAAACCAAAACCCAGTGAAAATTGTAAACTGAAATGGGGTACTTTCCATTCTAACCAACCAAAATTGTGTTCCCCTGCTTCCGCAACTATCTAGTAAGAATCCCCTCCTACTTATCTGGAGGAGTGTTAACTGCTGTGGATGGGTGCTGCCCTGATTTGTGAAATGCTGAAAGCTTACAGTGTAAGCGTGTGGAAGTTCTTTTATGAGCCAGTAGAACACACAGGTTGGACTGAACTGTAATGTGTGATGTTCTGAAAAAAATTGCCATTTCTAACCAGGAAGTACAAAACATATTCAAAAATCACACCATTTAACTTAAAAATTGAATGCTATATTAGAAGCGTTAACTAAAATTTGAGCCTGAAGACAGACACATCTAAATGTTAAGCTCACTATCTTCTATAAAGCAACAAAATAAAGCTTCATAGAACAAATGGACTTAATTTCTGCCACTGCTGTCTTTGAAAGAGGTTTAAAATGAAAAAACTGCAAGTCATAGAAAGCCCACTCCTAAAGACCAGATTGTTTAAAATAAAATTTTTGACTATCTTATATACAAACATGTGTCACTTTGGATGGGGACACATTCTGACAGATGTATCATTGATTTCCTCATTGCTTAAACACCATAGGGTACTTACAACCCAAGACAGCTATCACATCACCAAGTGGCAAAATCTTTGGTACCTCTGTTGTATATACAGTCCAACACTAACCATAACTATTATGTGGTGCATAATAACTAAAATATTTTGTGGTGCATGACTGTACTTAAATTCAGGGATAGGGGGGATCCAGGATTTATATGCCACAGAAATACTTTCTCTTTCTTGTGTGTGATTATACTTTCAATCTGGCTTTCCCAACCTCACTCATGACAACTCCAAGTACCACAAATTACCAGTTCAGTAACCCCAGAAGAAAGAGAATACCTTTTAATCACTCTTTCAGTTAGGATTCACGAAGGCGTCTGATGTAGCCAGCCAGGAGCCAGAGGAGGCCCTGTCCCCTTCGAACTACATAGACCAGGAGTCAGCAAGGGGTGATCTTCCACAGACAAGTCAGATTCTGCTATCATCTAACAAGCAAAAAACCATCTGACTTTCCATACAATTCCTGGCTGTCCAAAGAGTAACATAAGCGCCCGAAGACAAAAACCAATTTCCCACATCAGTCTAGACGAAGAACAAAGCTTCGTCCTACCATACAGCAGCAAACATGGAAAAGTCTCGTATTTGGGGATTTGTGTTCTGTTTTAGCTAACAATTGTATGGTATACTTTATATACTATACAATTCACCCACTTAAAGTACACAATATTTACAGAGTTGTACAATCATCTATACAATCATTGTTAGACCATTTTCATCATCCCAAAAAGAAACCCTATACCCATTAACAGTTACTCCCCATTCCTCCCCTCCTCACAGCCCCTCACAACCATTAATCTGTTTTCATTGTTGATATAACAAAAAAGAAAATTGCACACATTTATTGTGTATAACTGGAAGAATGTAAGAACTACCACCACAATCATGGTAATAAATATATTTGTCACTTCTGAATTTGTGTTTTTTATTTTGTGATTTTTTTTGGAGGGGTGGTAACACATCAGATCTACCCTTTTAAGAAAAATTTAAGTGCAGGACAATCCAGTATTTTTAACTAGAGACACAGAGTTACACAGCAGAACTGTAGAACTTATTCATATTTCACAACTGAAATTTGATATCCATTGAACAATTTCCCATTTCTCCTTGCTCCTAACCCGTGGTAAACACCATTCTATTCTATATATTTAGGGAGTTGATTATTTTAGACACTTCTTATAAATGGGAAAATACAAAGCTTACTTTCTCATACCCTACATGAAACACAGATTTAGGGAGGTTCTCCCATCTAGATGTGTACATCTGAATTGTCCATCCACAAGAATTAAGTCTGATAAGAAGTGATATATACGTTGGCTATTAATTATAAATTACAACATCCCAAAGATTTTTTCCTCTGGTCCTTTAGTCTTCAACTGTACTCTTTAGCTTATATTATTTACATATGAACTTGTTTCAGAATAAGTACACTTGGTCTATTATTTTTCCCCCATGTAAGGCTGTCAAGTATAGCACCACCTTTGAGTTATTGTTTAGTGGTTATTTATTGATATGCCTTAGTCTTTAGTATTCTGTGAGAATTTTTTTTTCTTTTTTTTTTTTTTTGGTGCTGGGGATTGAATTCAGGGCCTTATGCAGCCCATAGTCTTTAGTATTCTAAGAGATAAAACATGTTTCCCTTTTTTCAGGCTCTCACTATTTGACCCACAAAGAAGAGAAACTACCTGAAAAAAAGAAGCAAGCTTTGCAAGTCCAGTCTCATCTGCATTTTTAAGAATGGTTTAGGATTTCCTCAGCAAATGAAAACGATTTCTTTCTCTTTAACTTACACGTTTGGTGCTCCAAAGTTTTGGGGCTGCTTACAATACAAATACAGAAATTCAATTTTTTAAAAGGAAGTAATTCTTACTTTTGTTGATAGGTGACTTTACAGCATTGAGATCAAAATGAAAATTGTAGTTATCTGCCATAAGTGGTTCCATTAAGACAACTATAAAACATTTTTTCATTTTAGTCAATTCCCTCTACAATATCTACCTAGCACTGTGTGATACGTTATTATCTAGAAAATTATTTGTACTCCTACATGTTTTGCAGATGTTTCATCATACAATTTCTAAAACTCTTTATTAAAATGTGCTAACAAATTTCCCTTGAATTTATCAATTGGTATCTTTCTCTGTCCAGCAGGTGAAGTTTAAATTTATGAGTATGTCTAATTATTCTAATTCATTTGTAGAAATTGAGGCTGTGATGAGTGACCAAATGCATCAACAAATACTTTTATTTTCCAAAACTTAGAGAACTATATTAACGATGAAATCAAAAAGCCTATAAATCTATACTTCTAATACAGGTTGGATTTTTCATGCTAGTTTACAAATGAGACAGTATTGCTGCCTGGAATGCTGATAAGCAGTATTATCGTGTATTCAAGAGACCACACCGTTTCAGACCATGAGAAAGGGCAGCTGGCCCACAACTATCTCCTTGCATTGCACCAGTTTGTGACCTTACCAGGAGATTCAGTCCTCTGATCCAAGGCCTTGAATAATGGGGGGAAGAAAAAGAGAACCCTCATCTCAGCTGAGGAAAAGAACTAAAAAGGGAGTTGAAACTGTGTCAAGTACTTCACACCTCTCATATAGCTCAACTCTGACCACCCCTTCGTACCCACAAAAGGGATCTCAATAGCCAATACGTAAGAACTAGGGTAGTGTTCACCAAGAATTGTTAGGGTAGTGCAGCAAAATGAAGAATCGGTTTACACATGAAAAATGGCAGCACCACCATAAACTTTAGTACACTTATAATTTTCTTTTCAGTAAAATAGTACAGGCAGTACGTCATAAGAATTTATATAGTCACAGAGTATTTCAAAATATTTTCTGATATGTAGTAGGAGACATTTTTCTCTTTCCTCTTACCACTTAATATAGTCACTGATTTCACTTAATACAGTCCTGTGCATTATTCTGCACCAAGTGGTTAGGCAGGTGAAAAATGCAATTTGGTTTTTAAAAATCTTATTTTCCCTCAATTATGTTAAGGTCTCCAATCCATGACTCTACACACAGTATCTGAGTAAGTTTGACTGCCATTCTAAGGGGCATCATCCATGAATCACATTCTTCTTTCCGAAACGCGAGTATGAGTGAGTAGAACACTGAAGTTGACTTTGAAAACATCAGCAAACACCACCAGTGAACAACCAACCACCACAGAAAACTAATCAATTCTACTCTCCAACACTGCTCTGTCTTAAACAGGAAGTAAGAAGGCAATCCTCTCTTGATTTGTTTCTTATATTAAAGTAATGCAGTATATTACAGAGGAGCGTCCTGATAGGCAAAAGAAAAAGCAATCAAATTATTTCTTCAAAAAGTTATTTGAAACACATCCTGTTCCACATGGCATTTTGCCGAAGTCTTAAATTTGAAGCCCATTCACTTAGGTGGTTTCCAACACATTTGAAAAGTTGATGTACCCAAAAAAATACCCTATGAAGACTCCTTCACCTCTATTTTCAATCACCAGGATAATAATGATAAAATATAAAATGGATTCATCGTGGACCAAGAACTCTAACAACAATGCACTTTTGGTAAGTAGTTTCAACACAGACCACGTGGTCCGAATATCTAAAATGTTTATTATGTGGTCCTTTGAGCAAAATTTGCCAACTCCTGCCCCAAACTAAAGCAAGACTGTTTAAAATCCTTTCTGTTTTACTGCTCTATTCAGAGTTGACTTACATTACTGTTGGATAGTCAGCGGTTCCAGTATAGTTCCGGTTAAGAATCAAGACTCCTCCCAGCTCTCATCAATTAACCCATTGCCCACAAAATGTTAGTTCACAGCCCTTTCCTCTGCTTCATGTACCTTTTATTCCCCTCTAATGCAGGTCTCACCTGACTGTTTTCAAGGGCGGCATACACTCCTACGTGGAGTTATCCTAGCTGCTTCCAATTGCCTGACTAATTACACAGGCATTTTAAAGTCTATTTTTCATCAGTGTAGCTAGTAAGTAGTTCTGAATTTTAGTAACTAATTTCACTCAGAGACTACACCATGTTCAGCCTATGAAAGGAGCAGGTCTCTGGCCAATAATCCCTTAGACACAATTGGTCACCACTAAAAGAGGGAAAGAAAACTCTCAGAGACTAAAGCAGAATTTTGCATGGGAAATTTCGAACAGCTGATTATCATCTTCCCACCTAGCTCCCTCATCTGACCAGCTGAGGAACTCTTACAGTTGTCTACTTAGCCAATTTTCGACTTCCTCTCTTATCCCTGTGTTTTCGTTCCTCATCTACTGGAGCAAAAGGGTAGAGCCAGATATCAAATAGGAAATAAACAAAGCAAAAGAAAAAAAAAAAGAATTAATTTACTTCCTTCTCTGCTTCCACCCTGACTCCAGCCCTAACCCAAATACTGATACTGCCATGTATTTTGCTGTGGGATTAATGATAAAACTCAACATGATAAAATACAGAGCAGCAAAACACAGTACAGACTTCAGCCACACACATTATTAGTCTTACTAATTAATACAAGTCCTAAAGACTAGCATATGGTCCAAATAGTTTTCAGACAGAAGTGTTCACTGGAAAGCCTGAACTATACCCCGAAGATATTGTCAGTATTCAGATTACAGTTCAGGTCAGAACAGGAAGAAACAAAGTAAAAAGGAACATGGTAAATAAAGATTATTCTAGACAAGCCACTAAAAATGTAGCAAGATCTTCGGGAGAAATGATCTTTACCTCTAGCAATAAGAAGTCTTTGGGGACCTTAGATAACTTCCTTTCCACATAGCTAAGGGAATCTAAGTGGGATATTCGCACCTATGGGATATCTAAGTAAAGACAATCTTTAGAGCCAAAAGCAAAAAGACAAATCAAGAATTAACTCTTCAAAGCATAAACATTCCCTCTTGTCCAGTTCTCATTATATTTTTCTGTCCCTTTGAAATATAGCATCCCTAAATAAAGGCAGAAATTAGAATCAGAGAAGAGAGAAAAATAGAGAGAGGGCAGGAAGGAAAGGAGAAATATGACCAACGATGAGCAAATGCATGAGAAGAGAAAATACAGAAAGCTGTGTGAAATAAAGACAAGCTTGGAAAACATAATTGCAGTTTAAAAAAAAAGTGTAGAGAGAGGGAGAAACAGTGCTAGAGAGGCAGAGAAGGGGAAGCAGAAAAAGGACAAGAGTGCAGGAACAGATAGAGGGATCACAATGAATGAAAGAGAGAACTAAGGAACTTAGAACAACATATAAAGACGTAAGCACCAAAAGGAAACCAGGTGGACAAACGACGGCAAATTAAGAAATACTGACATAAAAGTAGGAAGTCACGAAATACTAGTATTTAAGATACAGAAATTTGAAACCACACTAAAATTGTCTACTGGTATTTTAAAAGTTAACTCAAAAGAGGACACAGTTAGTTAATTTTTAAGAATCTGTGTTCTGACAGAGAGGATTAGGGCCAGGTCGAAGTTGAAGCAGGTTGTAGAGACTGGAGAGTTTACAGGAGAGACCTCTTTGCTCACAGCTTCCTAGTCAAATACCACGCAGGGAAAGCGATCACCAGGTGTTGACAATACTGGGTTAAAAGAAAACACGCTGTTAAGTACAAAACGAATTTACTAATCATTCCGACTGCCAGAAAACAAGGATAAAAATTGTAATGTCTGTTACTGTGTGCCCAACACAAAATACCTTATCCAATATTTATTGATGGAATGAACTTCTGTCTTTTATTAATGCTGTGAAATAAATGTCATGGGTCAAGGACGTTTAAACACCCAGAGTTAAAAGCTGCAACTAAGTCTTTCTGTACCCAAAGTCCATACCCAAAAAAAAGTATTATGTAAGAGAACTATTATTGCTAAAAAAGCAAAGCCACTTGTTGAATTCCTGCTACACAGAAAGCAAAATACAAAGCATTTTTACATAACATCTTATTTAATCTTCACATCATACCTGCAAGATGGCTAAAAAATGCCTTAAAAAACCTAAAGCTCAAAGAATCTCAGGGTTACCCACTAACTAACAAGAAACTTTTAGGAATGGATCGTGTGTACCAGAATGCCAAACCCATAAAGTTAAGGGTTTGGTACTATTTTACTCTGATTACTTTTAGACAAATGCCCGACACAAGGAAGAAAGAACAAGTATTTGTTGAATGGATAAAGGCCTACTTATGAATATGGCAACAGAAAAAAAGTCATACAACTTTGTCAACTGGTCTCATTTTAAATTCAGTACAACCTCAAAACCAAACTTTCATCCTTGACATTGCCATCTAAGTTCTTTTAGTCCATTTTTCACGTGTAATACTTCAAATTATGACTCAGGATGATATCTCAAAATGAATGTAAAGAAAAGAAAAAAGTACAATTTTTTTAAGCCTAGAAGAAAATTAAAATCTACAAAATGACTTTGATAAAGAGAGGCGAGGTAGGACAAAACATACAAATACTGTCGACCCCAGAAAAGAGATAGGAGCATTGCAAAAAGGAGGGAACCCTTCGTCGGGTTCTCTAGGAAACAGATCTTAAGACAGGTTTACTGCAGCATGCAAAGTGGATTAATACCTGTTATGAACTGGGAATATCAGGATAGCACCGCCGAACCGAGCCGAAACCGCAAGCGCGTCCGCGGCCAAACTTGCAGGGAGCGCAGAGGCTGAAGTAGCTCCGCAGAGTTCGGCCCCACTCCCGCCCCTTGAAGCACGAGGCCTGCATCCGTCTGGCATTGGATGCGGCTGGTCTTGAGTCTGCACCTTATAGTCATCACCACACCTTCCACTAATTAAATAGATTCATTTCCCCATCAGAATTGAGCCCAAACATCCTTCCTGGTCAGAATAATAATTAAGGTCACATAACAGCAATAACTTGGTCAGAAAAGTACTGTCTTTGCTGAGAAGAGAGATTTTATACAGAAGAAGCTGCAGGCCTTAGCACAGGGTTCACTCTTTGTGCACTGTTGCTAGGCCTAGAAGATTCCCTCCTTAACACCTACGTCTGTCTGGAGCTTCACATACTGCTCCCGCTACTCCACGGTCACTCCCCTGTCCCTTCTCTTGGTAGCTTATGCTATCAGGCAACCCTTCTTACTACATCTCCTCTTAGCCATTATACACAGTGACGCTCCTTCAGTCCTTCAGTATTTTAGTTTCTGGGCTCATTATGTTCTCTCCAATGCTATTTCGGTCATAATTCTTGGTGATTTGAGTATCCACTAAGGCAACCCTGGCAATACTTCATCATTTTAGTTCCTTGACCTTCTCTCTTCCTGTGAACTTGTTTACTGTCCCCTATCTGCTCACTCATGCATTTATATTTTATTTAAATATCACTTGATGAAATTTTTCTTAAGCAAAAGGTAAGCACCCCGAATGATCATTACACATTATGTAATGCATATATACATATGTAATGGCATATACATACACCAAATTATCTACATGTATTCTACAAGTAGATATAAATATTATGTTTAATTCTAAAATTAAAAAAGGAAAGAACAATATAATATACCAGAAAAATAACTGAAATTAAAAGACATAGATGTGGCTCATCCAAAATAAGCATGCAAACTCAAAGCAAAACTATTACCGGTAACATGAATGGATTGTATTAACTACTTTCTCCTAAAACATAAATTTGACAGTCTGTGATTTTTGCTCTTTACATTTATATCATGGCTCTAAAGATCAGTTTCAAGTGTTTACGTGTAAAACTTATTTGAGGAATAGGATAAAAATTTCTTTTATTACCACAGATACTGTGCCTATCTTTAATGGGCATGTATAGGAAAATGTACTTTAAATTGGTACTAATAGGAGGAAATAATATTCTTTTCTTTTCTTTCAAATGCCAAAATACACAAAAAGTTACATTTCATTGCAGTTCTATTTTTACATGACTATATCATTGGAATGTTGCTAGTGAGATGTGGTAGCAGCTTAGGCCATCACTTCACCAATGAAAAACAGAAGACTTAATTGAATGAATTTCTATTCTGTGTCTTTTATTTGGCCACTACTATAAATAATAGTCAGGCAGAGAAATGAAAAGGAAAATGAAGAATTTACTTTAGATAACATAGATCTGGAAGTCCCAAAATTGTTCTTCATTTTTATTCTTGCATTTATATGGGCCCTTGAGTATAAGTTAAATTTCATAAAAACTGGAAGCACTGAATTGATAGCTGGAAAAATCATAATAGAACACAACTCAGAATAAGACACAGAACAAAAACAATGGTTTTGTGGTTAAGATTTTCTAAGTTAAGTTGAGACCATCTTTTGCTTTTTTGCTGCTGTTGTTGTTCTTGTTGTTTTCTATTTGTGCATCCATGGACACAGCTCCAACAAGAAAACCAGTGACTTCCAGTAAAGGCATTAGATAGCCTACATGCATGTCAAAGAGAAAGCAGTTATGAGTCTTCAAAAGTAGTGATGAATAAAAGGACACAGCTTTCTGAGCAGGATGTTCCTAAATAAAAATCACCACAAGCATATAAGCATACAAGCAGCAGCTTCAAATTTATGTAGTTCTTCTAGAGAGTAGGCACTACCCCAAGTATTTGCGAACATTATTTCATGAGATTTCCACAAACCACAAAAACCGCACAAGGAAATGCAGAATCAGAATTCAAGAACAAATCTAAGATTTGCCCTCAGGTCTATGGTCTCCACTCAGGTAAGTACAGGTTGAGCATCCATAATCTGAAACTCGGAAATCCAAAATCCAAAATGCCCCCAAATCTGAAACTTCTTCAGCACTGACCTGATGCCATAAGTGAGAAACTCCATACTAGGAAACTTTATGTTCAAAAATATTAAAATATTATATAAAATTACCTTCAGGCATATGTACAAGGTGTATATGAAAGACAAAGCAGTTTTGTGTTTGGATTTGGATTCCAGTCTCATGACATCTCATTATATATTTGCAAGTGTCTTTCCCCACAAAATCTGAAAGCTTTCTGGTGCCGAGCATTTCATCTATGAGATATTCAATATATAGTGACTTTCTTCTGCTTTTTGAGGACTGCCCTCATCTCTCACACTTCAGCTCACATCTTCTCCAGATGCTCAGTGCTTTCTCTCTGAACTGTTTTTATTAAAAGCCCCACAGATTCCTTAGACACAGTAGGCACTTAACAAATGGTTGTTGTTTACCTTTCCTCCCCCGTATTATTATTCTTTAGTTACGCCTTAACTCTGCTGTCTAGAGTGGAAGCTACATGGCCGAGAAATATATTCCCGCTAAAAAATATGGATGATAAAAACTGATGTTAATTTGTTATCTTGGCCCAGAAAACAGTCTAGCAGGTTAAGATTCTGTGAGAGGCTAGTGGCAGAGAAATCTGGGGTTAACACGTCCTCTGTAGGGTGACCAGTCACTCTTGTTTGCCTGCCTGAGGCATTTCCAAGGACGTGGGATCACCAATGTGAAAACCACCCTGTCCCAAGCAAACCAGGTTAGCGCTCTGGCTTGAATGTTTGTCCTCTCCAAAGCTCATGTTGAAATTTAACTGCAAGTGAAATTAGACAGTGAGGCCTTTCAGAGGTGATTAGACCATAAGGAGTCCAGCCACTTAGGTGGGTTTAATAACTTTTGAGAATGGCTTTTGGAAGTATGTCTCTCTCTCTCTTCGATCTTCCACTCTTCTGCCATGTGAAGAACTGTGCTCAAATGCCATTCTCAAAGCAGACGACGGACCCCTTCCCAGGCAGCAAACCGGCCTGTGCATTCATCTTGGACTTCTAACCTCCAAAGCCCTAAGAAATGATTTCTGTTCTTCATAAATTACTCGGTCTCAAGTGGCCTATTACAGCAAGTGTCCATTACAAAATGGACAAAGACAGTCGCCCTGTGCAAACTCCTCTGAACCCCTGAGACATTCCCTCGGGGTCGATCTACCCTGCAGAGAAGTCATACACTGTGTCAGCCAGTCTGATTCACATGCACAAATACCAGCCGAGGAAAGCTTTGAGAAGAATGGATGGTGATAAAGGGCCCCAAAGTAAGTTTGATACATACATGTTTGCAGTACGTAATGTTTACATTCCTTGTGCATGGAGTTGGTACATGCACATGACACATGATCCTCTCGCCCCTCTCGCTCCCACCATCTCTTGACCCCCTTCCTGTCTATGAAAGTTCTATATCCCTATTTCCTCTTTTCTTTCACTCTTTAGTTATATTTTGGGTTTCTCACATAAGAGAAACCATGAAGCATTTAAGCTTATGTGTCTGATTTATGTCACTTAACATTATGGTTTCACAGTGCATCCATTTTCCTATTAATGACTCAAGTTCATGGTTCTTTGTGGCAGAGTAGGGCTCCGTTGTGTGAAAATATCACATTTTCTTTATCCATTCATCTGTTGATGGACATACAGGCCATTTCCAGGATTTAACTGTTCTGAGTTGTGCTGCTACAAACAGAGGTAAGTATGTGTCGTTGTAATGTGATTGTTTAACTCACTTGGGAAGATACCAAGGAAGGTAATAGTTGAGTCAAATGGAATTTCTAGTTTTCATTTTTTGAGGAAATTCCATACTGATTTCCTTAGTGGTTGTACTAGTTTATATTCCCACCAACAATGGAAAAGTTTCCTTTTTTCTTATTATTTGATTTCTTAATGATAGCAACTCTTTCTGGGGTGAAATGGAATCTCAGTGTTGTTTTAATTTGCATTTCTCTAATGGCTAGTGTGATGTTGAACATTTCTTCATGTACTTATTGGCCATCTGTACTTCTTCAGTGAAGTGTCTACTCACCTTCACTTGCCCATTTTTTGATTGAATTTTTTATTTGGGGGTGTACACTTTTTAGGTCTTTATATAGTCTAGATATTAGTCCTCTGTCTGAGGAATAGTTGGCAATGATTTTTCCCATTATGTAGGTTGTCTCTTCACTTTCTTGGTTGTTTCTTCTGCTGTGCAGAAACTTTTTAATTTGATATGATCCCATTCATCGATTCTCAGTCCTGTTTCCTGTGCAACTAGTCTTCTGTCCAGAACGTTCTTGCCTACACCTATGACTTCAAGAATTTTTCCCATTTTATCTTCCAACAGATGTGTCTCTTACAGGTGATATATTGTTGAATTTTGTTTTCTCATCCAATCTGCCAGTTTGTGCCTTTTGATGGGGGAGTTAAGACTAATGGCACTGAGTTAGTATTAAGTGTTTACTGACACCTGTCCTGTATTACTTTTCCAATACTGATTCCTTTGGGGTTTTGTTTTTCTGTTGGTTTGTTTTTTGTTTTGTTCACGCTCCCAGTTTGACATATATTCTACTTTGTGTTCTTTGATACTAGGATTACCTTGAGTACATTTCTTCAGGGCTAGTCTGGTGATCATGTGTTTCTTTAGGATTACTTTGTCAGGGAAAGTTTTTACTTCATCTATTTTCAAGGCTACTTTTGCAGGATATAGAAGTCTGCATTGACAATTATTTTCTTTTAGGGCTTGAAAAACTTCACTCCCAGCTCTCGTGGTCTTTATGGTCTGTTCTAGGAAATCCACTGTGGCTCTGATAGGCTTGCCTCTAAAAATAAATTGCTGCTTTTTTCTAACAGCTTGTTTTATTATTATTACAATATGTCATTGAGAGATTTGTTTTTTGGTCCTGGCTATTTGGAGTTCTAGATGCCTCTCATATTTGAATATTCAATTCTTTCCCTAGATTTGGAAAGATTTCTGCTATGATTTCATTGGGTAAACGTTTATATCTTTAGACATAAAGTTCATCTTCAAATTCTTTATTCCTATAGCTCTGAAGTTTTTTTGAGTTCCATCCAGCTTACATGGTGTCTTGTCAATTTTAAGACATCACTGAATATGTGCCCTGCCACATCTACCTCATCTCCGGTTTCTAACACTCTGTCTTGTATTGCTTGAATCTACTACCTATACCTTCAACTGAATTTTTCATATCTTGTGTTTCTGCTTCCTTTCTTTTCATAATTCCTAATTCTTTAACCAACTATTAAAGAATTTATATCTTGTATTGTCTTATTTAACTCGGTTTATTGTTTGCTTCTTTAATCTCATTGAATATTTTAATAGTAAAGTTCTTTATCTGATAAAATCCTCTTTAAGCTCTTATGAAATTGCTCGTGTTCCTTTTTTGAGCTCTTTAAACATTTTGACCATTTGGTTTTTTAGTTCTTTGCCTATAACTTCCTCTACTTCAGGATCCATGAGATCAGCTTTAGAGTAGCTAAAAGTTTGGGAGATATCTTGTTGACTTGCTTTCTCATATTTCTATTTCTTTTTTTTTCTGCAAATTAAAGATCAATTAGGGCAGAAAAAAACTGTCACCTATGTGTAAATCTCTTTAGTTAGAACCTATCTCCCTGTGATGTGTCCTTGTATTTGGTTATGTTTTGGTATTTATACCCCTTTTCAACCTATTCAGCACATTTGAGGGTCTTCTTCATGCCCAACCTTCTTTTGGGGGCTTTATTCCCAGCACCACACAGAGAGGACAAAATTAACTGCAGTAATGTTCAAGGCAGAAAGACAGAATAGGTATTAGCATAAAGATCTATTAATAGCAACAACTATACCATTACTAGCATTAACAAATAAATCAGGAATAATAATAGAACCAGAGACAAACTGGGTATTTATATACCATAAGAAACAAAAGATATTATAATGGTATGACCCTTATCAACAGAAAAGTTATCTATAATAATAATGTACATATAAAGGCAAGCCAAATATTGACATACAGTGAATATCTACTAAGTGCACCAACTATACCACCATTTGCAATAGAGAATAATTCAATAATAATAGTATTTAATCAAGTAGATATACAAAAATTATTAAAGCTTAATTGTAATATTAATGATAAAGGGAGGAAGGGAAAAATAAAAGAAGTAAAATTTGGAAATGAAAGAAA